>PUFA01002397.1:0-27713 GCA_003508835.1 Eonycteris spelaea | reverse complement strand
ATTCAGACCCACTTCTTCCAGAGCTTCTGAGCAAATGACCTAAGCACTAAAAGGAAAGAATGTTTACCTCACAGAGGTACTGTGTACATGGCTCCTGGTGAAAAGGGCTCAGTCATTATACATGCTACAAATCATTAAGATTCACGTCTGCAATAGGAAAGAGTCAGAAGAGGTGTTAGTGTGAAGCTCCAATGCGTTTCTGTTGGTGGTTCGTCTTGCAAGCCCCAAAGGCCATTGCAGCCTTTATCCTTTGGCGAAAGTGTCTTCCTCCGAAGTCTGCACATCCTCAACTTCTGATCTGGGACTAGAGCTGTCTGACCTTTCGGTATCATCCCACTTGGAAAACAGTCTCAGGCTCCTCATCTGTTGTCCCATCAGATTTCTTGTGGAGTTTCATTCAGAAAATGTGTGGGAAGGTCTTAGCAACTATGGCTTGCGTAAAGTCAGCATGTAATAAAAGATAGCCCTATAGCCTTTGCCAGTCTTCGTCCATAGAGGGAAATTCTTCAGGACTTCTCATGCTGAGGATGGCAGAACGAGCCTCCGACCCTTCATCGATTCCTCGCTCTTACCTTAAGCTCAGTTGAGGGTAGGTTAAGGTGGGAACAGCCAAAAAACAAAACAGTCATTGACTCAATGCCCTCTTGCCCCCTGTCCTGGCAAGGAACGTAGGTTAGAATGCACATTGATATCGATCTCTGCACAATTTTGCTATGTCATACAAATTCCTGTGTCCTCAAGACATCCAGGAAGTGCTTTATGAGTTCCTGTTCTCTTTCTCGTCTGCATATTTAGTGCTAAGTGAATACTTCCTCACCTGGGCTTCAAGATCTACCCTTCCATTGTCTCCCCACATCATCTTGTGACAAGTTCTGTAACCTGATGGCTATCACGGTTGCAGTGAAGCATGTTTTCTGCATCATCAGGATCTTCCATAACTGTCTGCAAATACTCATGGCTCACCAAGATTTGAAAGAGTTCTGCAAATTTCGACACTCTGTGTCCTACTGGGAGAACTCTATCCTGAATGACAGCTTCCCTACTGCTCAATAAATGATTACCCTTGCAGTCATGTGGCTGTCTTTGTGTATCTGAGAGATGTGGGGCCGGGAGCAAGTGAATGAGGGTACTTCCTCAGACCTGGTGTAGCATCGTCTTCTAGCTTCTCAGGAACTTCCCCGAGTTTTGGGATTCTCCTCCACTGCAGTAAATCTCTGTCCAGCGAGTGCTGATTTCTCTTTGATTTGTCTATTACTTAGTGACCTGATGAGACAAAGTAGAAGAATTTCCTGCTGGTGCTGTCTAGGCATCCCTCACAGAGCCTTGTAGAAAGCAGCTAGGATTCATGGAAATGAAAGCAATATTCCAACACCTGTCTCTTTCTATCTCCTGGCTGCACAGCGTGCATCACCACATGGTCTCTCTTCTACGGTCCAGTGGGCATCCATCTGACCTAAACTTTCCCAAAGTGAGGAGAATCATCAGCTTTCCAGGCTCTCACAGGCGACCCCTTGGTGCCCTACCCAGTCTTCCTCCAGTCAGTTGGCCACATATAGGTTCTCTTGATCTCCACAGCTAGTAAGTCTCTACCGTACCCCATGTTTTCACCTAAGTACTTCGGCTCAGGAAAATCATGAAAAGGCACACATTGCTCTTGTCCTGGAGCTCTAGGTTGTTCAAGGGCCTCTGAACTGTAGATCAATGCATGTCTTTAATGACCATGCCTGGGATTTTACCTCTGAGTTCTCTAAAGGGCGTATGAATAACACCACATTCCAGGTCGGGGTGAAACACCATTCATATTCCATATAGCTTCCCCATTAATGCACATTATCGTGCCAGTCCAATTTGCTTCGAATGTTCTCATTGACAATGACACATCGGACTCTGAAAACTCCTTGTTGTTTCCTGGATGTGTACTACAATTTGGAGTCTTAACGCCGTAAAGAGTAATGGCTTTTCATTGGGTGAACAGTCACCCTGGGGCTGTGATGTTCCCAGGAAAGAAACGGGCACATGATTAAAATCGGAGAACTGAGTACCTGTGTGGCCATGTCCATTTCTTGCTGATGGTACTAACTAAATGTGGCTAACAGATGGATTCCAAACAGATTTCATTATGAGAAAACATAAATGGAAGTTTCTTGACTGAGTAAAAGGGAATTACGAAATCTCGATCATCTCTTTATTATCGTTAGATTAAATACCTATAGTCCACTGAAGAAAGCAGATGTTGGATGATATGTGCAGTGTGCCGCCATTAGTATTAACTTAAAAATATGCACCGAAAATGCACTGTATTTTCTTGGTTCCTATATGTGTGTTGATGCAGTGCTTCTCATGATGTGCGCTTGTTCTCCTGGGTTCTTGATAACCCCAGGTTTTGATTTAGCACATCAGTGGTGGGACCTGAGATTCTGCTTCTGACAAGGTCCCAGAGATGCCAGTGCTGTGCCCCTTTGAGAGATGTGACGCAGGAGCGTGAAATTCCTTTCCTTCTTCAATGCATCAAGATCTTGGGTCATTTCGCTCCACCTGGGTACTGAACCTCTCAAGTGTGCTTTCCGACTCCAACACAAGTGTTCTCATCCAGGAATAGCCGGAAAAATGAGGGATGACACTCTCTTTCTACCATCGTGCCAATGTCAAACCAGATCAGGTACTATTTCACCTGAAGATACACACAGAGAGAGAGAGAGAGGAGAGAGAGGAGAGAGAGAGAGAGAGAGAGAGAGGAGAGAGAGAGAGAGAGAGAGAGGAGAGAGAGAGAGAGAGAGAGAGAGAGAGAAGAGAGAGAGAGAGAGAGAGAGAGAGACCCTGAAATGTAACTTTCTGGAATACCTCATAAAAGCGGGAGTCAAACGAAAGTTAAGGTGGAATCAACCATCACTGGGAGCTGTATGACTGCTTCTGGGTACGCTTGGCACAAGGACTGGGGGCCAAGCTACAGCCAGTCTCACTGAAGATTTTTGCCCATGACATTTATGCTAAGTAGTTTTCCATTAGTCTCTTATCAGCCTATTACCACCATACTGTCCACGAATAGAAGCTTAGGATACGATCACAAATCAAGTTGGTCAAAGGAAGGGAAATAAATCTGTCGCAAAGAGTGCTGCAGCATGATATTCCTCATGCTGGCAAGTGTGAATTAGGATTGTCAGAAGATCATGCATGTCACACTTCCAAGAGTTAACAAGTTAACAAGAAATTCTGCTTGTGTATCAGGAGTACAGTGAGGAAGCTCCATTCTTGGCATTCACTTGGACAGGACATTTGCATAGTAGTATCCTGGTTGTGCTGGAACGATCACCACAAACTTCCTGGCTTAACACCTTGTTATTATTACACTATCATTTTGGAGGTCGGAAATCTGTCCCAGGGCTCACTGAGCCAAAAGAAAGTGAACTTGGTGTCTTTCAATTGATTTGATCGTCTCCTACGTTCCTCCTTACAGTTTCTGAATGCTCTCTTTCGTGGTCTTTTTGTGTATTCTTGGTTGTTAATTCCTGTGTACATTTCACCAGATTCGCTTTTGTTTTTGTTTTTGTTTTTTTCCTCGTCTTTATTGTTATATAATAGACTATTAGTTGCTTCTGTTTATATGGTGCAATTAATGTGTTCTTTTCATTCTTTGGCATACAATTATATACCAGTTTCAGTTGTATTGTATAACGACCAGATATGCACCTAACTCGCAAAGTGATCACCAGAGTAAATCTCTACCCCACTGCTTCCTTATACATTTATTACCACACTATTACCCATCTTTTCCATGCTGCCCCTACCTCTCATGGTATAGAGTAACAAAGCATTGTACCTCTTAATCCTTTGGCCTTTTCTTTAGTACGCCAACACCCTTCTTTTCTGGTATCTTTTTAAATCCTCTCTGTACGTGTCAGTTTCTTTCCAGTTTTGTTGTTGTTACTGTTGAAGATTTTGTTCTTTAGAGTCCACATTATATGAAATCATGTGATATTTGTCTTTCTCTCGACCCATTTTATTCAGCGTAATACCCTCTATGTCCATCAATGCCATATCTTTCCACCCTCTTTCTTTCAGTCTATGTGTGTCTTTTAATGTGAAGTAAGTCTCTTGTTTTCTTATCCATTCGGCCGCTCTATCTTTTGGTTGGAGCATTTAACTCTTTTCTATTTGAGATACTCATTGATAGGAATGTAGTTTTACCATTCGTTATTCCTGTTCTTGATACATGTATTTCTTCTAAAAGAAGTCCCTCCCGTATTTACTGTAATGCTTGCATGGTGATGATAAATTCCTTTGGGTCATTTTTTGTCTCGGAAGCTCCTTACCTGTCCTTCAACTCTAAATGATAGCACTGCTGGATAAAGTATTCCTGGTAGCAGATCCTGGGTTTTCATCATGTCGAATATTTTGTGCCAAGCCCTTCAGTCCTGCACAGTTTCTTTAGGAAATCAGCTCAAAGTCCTATGGGTGCTCCCTTGTGGGTAACTAAGTGCTTTTCTCTTGCTGCCTCTAAGATTCTCTCTCTGTATTTCACCTTTGGCATTTGAATCATGACATGTGTTGATGGGGACTCTTTGGGTTCCTGGTTTGGGGATTCTCTGAGCTTCCTGGGGTTTTATGTCTCTTTCTGTCACTGGCTTATGTCCCTTGAAAAGGAGTCTGCAGTTGCTGTTGCAGCTTCTATCCCACTCAGCTGCTGGGACTGGGCAGACTCGAGTACTCACCGTGTCCTACTTTCTTGTCTTGCAGGGCAATTTCTTACATTTCCTCCAGTTGTACGACTTGTTCATCTAGATCTGAGGCGATAATACCTTGTTGTTTACTCCTCGTTTCTGTCACAGCTTTGATTTAGGCTCCGGAGGGATGAACAGAGCCTCTACCATCTATGTCCTTTTCTCTGCACCTATTTTGTTTTTTAACCATAATGATATTTGTGAGATTCTGCTGGTATGGAGAAATGTTATTGACTTTTGTTCGTTGAGCTCTCTAGCTACCTCGATAAATTTTTTTCACTTATCATGACATTACTTGTAATACTTTCAGAATCTCTATTTTTAAAATATATGATCATATTATCTGCAAATAACGTTGTTGAGGATCTCTTCCAGAACTTATACTTCTCTCTCTCTCTTTTTTTTGTCTGCCCTCCTTGTAAATTCAGCGAGAACTCCAGGAATTATTTAAACTCTATTTTCTATTAGAGGTTGGCCAAGTATGGCTTATCATCTCTAAATCCAGCCAAGTCCATATTTGTCCATATGTCCTGAGCTAAGGACCATAACAACCAATGTGATCTTTGGAAAACTCATTCTCAGCGCCAGTTAAGGAATGTTCTAAAAACTGTATTTCCCATAAGGATTCCATTTGCGCTCACCAGTAGACCATGTTTCCACATAGAATCATTAAACTCTATATTCTATCTTGAATTTCATGAAAAAATGTAAATTTTTTATTCCATTAGTTTAGGACCTATGTAGTATCTCATATTATCTCTTGGCCTGCAAGACCATAAATATATCCTGCATGGTCCTTTAGAGGAAAATGTTACCGGCTCCCTTATTTATACCACGACCTTTCCCCTGAGTGCCCTTTACTATAGTAATTGGTGCTGCACTGTCCTCCAAAGAAACAAGTTTGCGACATGGAGACCCAGGGAGTGCCTTCAGTTAAAAGGTCACTGGATCACCTGTTTGTGGGATCAAGGAGATATTTTTAGCTTGTGCTGTTGCTGCTCCCCTTTAGGTCATGAATGACTTGAGCCTGATTAAAGCACATGTAGAGAAATGTCAAATAATTTTCCAGAGTAACTGCGACATCAGGACTCCCCTGAGGATATTAGTGTTTCCAGAGCAACAAACAAGACTAACATCTCCCTTCCGGCTCAGAGGACTTTACCATTTGATTCGCTGGTCCCAGGATTGATTTCATTTGAAAGTGCTTGCGCCTGGAAAACATGTCCATCAAGATACCAGCTGTAATTATTTAAAAATAGCATTTCTGAATCCTTGTTCTGTTGCCTACAAAATTTTGATGACTCTGCTTGCTTCTTAGCACAGTGGACAATTACTGACTGCCCCTTGTTATAGGGCCACAGAGAACTGAAATGGCAGTTCGTTCTTAAGAAACTGACCCTGAGAGAGGACCTGGTCAGCAGTGCAGACAGCGATGAGCAGCTTCCAGGATTCTTTATTCCCCTTAGGTTTGAGGAATGGTGGATGAAGGCTCAGTCATAACTGGCAAATATGGAAACATCCAAACCTGGAGACAATTTTTCCAGAGTTTCCTTGAGCAAAACGACATCATATGCCAGGGAGGAGATCTCCTATGTCCTGGAAAATGACACTTTTGAAGCCTCTCTTATGCACTTGAAATAAAGAATAAAACTAAGGAAGAAATATGGACATGGAACTGCCCCAAACCTTACATCGAGCAACACAATTATCCATAAAACTTTAGGTATTCAAAACACAAAGACATGGAAAACATTCTGTGGAAAATGTTCATTTTGGTTTTCTCATCTTGCACACCATAGGAGTGCTCAGAACCAGAAAGTTGCAACCCAGCACTCTGCACAGGTGCAGAGTTAGAAGTTCTGTTGATGGGATAGAGATGGAGTGTACAGCAGTATAACTGACTCTCCAGCATCATAACCAAGAAGAATGGGGTTCATCTTGCAAACTTGATTGCTCATAGACTGCCATATTCCTCGAGAGAATCAAACAGAGCAGATAAGGTACATAGCATTTACCACTATTTATCAAGCTGAGTTGCTCTGTCCCAGCGGCAACGAAATACAACCGGCCGAAGATGGCTAATGTAATATAGACCTAGAAATATTTCTGACTGAATATCGATTGGGTATGACCTAGGGGCTGGAATGAGTTTTTAATGTAGGCCACACATAGTTGCCACAAAGCCTAGGTTCACTGCCTAGTGCCTAGTACCTCTCCTGAACCAGACTCTCTGTTTGTGTGGGAGCAGAACAAGACCATTAGTATAAGGTGAAATAAGACGTAGCTTTTAACCAGCCAAAACTGAGGACACAGGAGCTTAATTCTCGACATTTTTCTCACCAGGAATCCTCTGACCACGTGCTCTGCACAGCTCCACACCTACACTAACATTCAAGACCACCCTCCATGTCCCACCTTCCCCAGGCATAATTCTGTGAACCGAGTATCCTAACATGGGCCAGACATTAAACTGGGGTTGATGTCCCTACAGCAGTCTACAGGCAGATCCAATAAAATCTGGAAAGACTGAGATCTTAAACGCTCTTACCTGATGCCACCTCCCCGCATCACGCCCTGTGACCCACCGTGGTCTGGACTTGGACCCACTTGGTTCGGAAGCTCCACATGCCTGGTGAATCAAGCTTTTATTGTGTGTACATTGACCATTTCCCTACCCTCTTTGAAAGTTGCTTGAAGGAAGGAATGACAACTCCTACGTGTCCATCTTTTGTGTGTGTTTGGTGTATAGCTAGGTACACATAATGACTAAAGATTTGTTCATTCACTGAGGAACAAGAACAGGCAGCAGTGGTCAAAATCAGAGAATAAGTCCAAGAAAGTGAAATGTGCTGCATACGAGACACCATATTTCTGGGATGTTAATTTATTGTCCATACCTTCACTATTTGAATGCTTTGTGATAGTGCTAAAAACTTTGGTAGAGAAAGTTTCTTTGTTTTAAAGATAGCTTTCACAGAGTTAGTCACTTAATTGCCCACGCCGTGTAAGGGGTGAAACGTAGGTGCCCTATGTATTCTACTTCCCATTTGGATCCATTTCTGCCACACATAATTGACTTTTGATGGAAAGGCAGGTGCTCTTTATGGCAGCCACTATTTTCTTGAGTATGTGTTTAGATGTTTTTAAGGTCACTTATTAGATCTGATGGAGTTGAGACTGACAAGAATCAAAAGGCAGGAACAATCTTGGCCTGACACCAGTGAATACAGACCATCTCCTGGAGTAGGAGGAAGAAACGTAGTGCCTAGCAGACAAAACAACTGGACCCGGAATGAATATAAAGACGGAGGAGTTGGGGAGTGGAGCCAGTCACTCCCGTCTGCTGCCATGATGAAGCTGCTGTTGCTGGGTCTGGGGCTCACACTCGTGTGTGCGCATCCGAAAGTTGTGACAAAGAACTTTGATGTTCCGAAGGTAGAGTCAGTAAATACTAGTGACTTTGGATTTTGGGGGAGGTTTCGAGGCTTCTCGTGCAAGGTGGTTTCACTGGAAGGCAGGAGTTCTTTTGGTATAGAAGACAAAGGGGTGGTTCCAGACTTTGGACTAAGAGCAATTTTACAATGTGAAAAGAGGGAGACCCACAGGAACCTCCATTCTCCCTGAAAGGACAGTGGAAAGAGGTTTCCGTGTTTCACTCAACCCTGAGTTTCAATCCCCTGCTTCGTTTCAGCTTTAGGTGTCCTGGCCCACAGAACAGATTTGAAGGAGTCAAGTGTTGGTGTGCTGTTCTCATTCTGTTTTCCTTACCCAATCATTTTGCTGTCTCACTGTAGTTTTCAGGGGAGTGGTATACCATTCTCACGGCAACAAACGTCAAAGAAGTGATCCAAGACAAAAGTTTCATGAGGGCTTTTGCGGACTATGAAGTCTTGGACAACTCTTCTCTGGTATTACACTTTCATGTAAAGTAAGTTTGGTCATTTCTAGGGAAAGGGGTTCAAGAAAGAAAAACAAATGCATGAGTTTGGTTCTGGCCTGTCAACATGCACACACACAAACACACACACAGAGAGTCACGAAGACACGTACAGGTGTGCTCATTCATTGTGGCCTTGTATCCAAAATTGTGGCTCCTCATTTGCACTGATTATGGACCTTTTCTAAATCCAGAGGTAAAACTGCTGACAGGATTAAATATAAATGGGAGCAGAGGAGATAAAAAGGAGAGGGGTATCTGGGTCATTCACACTCTGCAATGTATCATGTTTGAAAAGAGAGGCTTGTGATACTGTAGACACTCTCTCTCAGTTGTGGGACTAAGAACATTCATGTCTTTCCACCCCAATTCTTCCTTGGGTCAAAGAGGATGAAAAGATTTTCCCATCATTTTGTATATGAAGTCCGAGTGAGGCAAGGTCTATGGAGCACTCTTCTGAGAGGCTAGCATATCTGAACTCACCTAATTATCTACACAAGTTGCTATAATAATAGTAATAGTAGGAAGTCATAGTAGAATAATAAATATGGTTGTGGACTCATTATTGATGTGTCAAATGACGTAAAATAATGGAAAGAGAGCTATTTCAAATTTCTACCGAAAATGGATCGATAGCCAAGTGAAATCACGTTTCCTAGAGACCGAAGGATCCAGGTGCATCAATTTCTCTCGGGCGTCTGTTCCTTCTGTTTTACAGGATAAATGGAGAGTGTGTTCCAGTTTCTTTGCTCGCTGATAAAACATCAGAGGATGGTGTATATAGTATAAACTGTAAGTATACAAAAAATCTTTCTCAGTTCTACTTCCAAGGGCAAGGATTTGCTAACCCTACTATCTTTAGGGTCAATTCTTGATCAATGCTTGTTATAGGTCATATAAATAGGGCCATCTAATAGCCAGTACTCAATTTGTGAGAACTGCATGTGTGTAACAGCCAATGCCTGACATATAATGACACCAGATCAAGATGGCAATTGGGTAATGCACCTCCCACAACGAAGGTTAAGTGGTAAAAATCATTCAGTCAATAAATTTTCAGTAGAGCAGCATTCTCTGTCCACTGTGATGCTTTCTGGCAGCCGTCGTCACAGCACAGTGCTGGGCATAAATGCCAGTGGAGCTTAAATACAAGACGCATAGTTGGCAGAGATGGCCGAGGGAGGTCAGCGAGTCTCATGGACGTGATAGAGGGTAAGTCGGCATTGTGGAAAATCATCTACCATTAGTGTTCAATTCCCGTGGTAGAAATCCTCGCAGTAGTCAAGTCTACCGTTTGAAGTCCCTTCATGAGCCCACGGTATGGAGTATAACTTGCATTCGATGGACGAAGGAGTTCTGAGCTGTATTCTGTCTCTTCCACAGACCCGGAAGTGGATAGGCTTCGCATCATTGAAGCAGTCTATGATGACTATATGATTGTCCATTTCTTCAATTCCAACCCTGACGATACATTCTATGTTGTTGGACTCTATGGTAGAGTATTTTCATGCTGGCACTCACGTAGTGGGTGGGAGAGGAGATTAAAGGAGGGGTGGAGACAAAGTGATCCTCTCAGCCATATCCTAGGTGGTCTCTCCTCTCTAGAGAGAGATGCTCACCGTAGGCAACCCCTCAGGCACGGTGAGGGGATGATGATGAAATGTCTCATCCACAAAATGTCAAATTGCACACAGATCACACCATTCCCAAGACTTCTGCCTAAGCACCCGTCAATACCATCCATTTCCCACCCCTCCGGAGACTCCACCTCACCGCCAGGAACCTCAGTGACCGAGGCACAAGACATAACAGTTACTGTCCCTTTTTCCACAGCCAGAACTCCAGATAAGAGTCCAGAATTCAAGAAAGAGTTTAAGAGAATTGGCCAAAAATTCGGAATACCAAAGAATAACGTAGTTGACCTAACCAAAACAGGTAGGTTTTGCTATCTTTCATCTTCTCTTCCAAAATTTTCCTGTTACTAAAAGGAAAACTCCACGAGAATGGAACCTCCACTCAGTCTCCTTTTGCTTACCTGAAAACTCATTTGCATTTGTTTGGGAAAGCAGTGGGCGTTGGTGTTAGAATGTGCTCTACTCTGCCTCTGCAGATCGCTGCCTCCAGTTCCACGGCAATCAAGTCGCCCAGGACTCCAGGTTAGTGATGTCTGATGGAGAAGGGCTGGCCCACGGATCACTGTCTTCCGGTCCATTCGGGGTTCATGTCCAAGGGCTATGATAATCTTTTGTGAAGGAAGCTCATGGGTACCGCTTGAAATCATAGTTGGAACTCCTGGATTCAGGACCCACTTCTTCCAGGAGCTTCTGAGCAAATGACCTAAGCACTAAAAGGAAAGAATGTTTACCTCACAGAGGTACTGTGTACATGGCATCCTGGTGAAAAGGGCTCAGTCATTATACATGCTACAAATCATTAAGACTTCACGTCTGCAATAGGGAAAGAGTCAGAAGAGGGTGTTAGTGTGAAGCTCCAATGCGTTTCTGTTGGTGGTTCATCTTGCAAGCCCCAAAGGCCATTGCAGCCTTTATCCTTTGGCGAAAGTGTCTTCCTCCGAAGTCTGCACATCCTCAACTTCTGATCTGGGACTAGAGCTGTCTGACCTTTCGGTATCATCCCACTTGGAAAACAGTCTCAGGCTCCTCATCTGTTGTCCCCATCAGATTTCTTGTGGAGTTTCATTCAGAAAATGTGTGGGAAGGTCTTAGCAACTATGGCTTGCGTACAGTCAGCATGTAATAAAAGATAGCCCTATAGGGCTTTTGCCAGTCTTCGTCCATAGAGGGAAAATTCTTCAGGACTTCTCATGCTGAGGATGGCAGAACGAGCCTCCGACCCTTCATCGATTCCTGCTCTTACCTTAAGCTCAGTTGAGGGTAGGTTAAGGTGGGAACAGCCAAAAAACAAAACAGTCATTGACTCAATGCCCTCTTGCCCCCTGTCCTGGCAAGGAACGTAGGTTAGAATGCACATTGATATCGATCTCTGCACAATTTTGCTATGTCATACAAATTCCTGTGTCCTCAAGGACATCCAGGAAGTGCTTTATGAGTTCCTGTGTTCTCTTTCTCGTCTGCATATTTAGTGCTAAGTGAATACTTCCTCACCTGGGCTTCAAGATCTACCCTTCCATCGTCTCCCCACATCATCTTGTGACAAGTTCTGTAACCTGATGGCTATCACGGTTGCAGTGAAGCATGTTTTCTGCATCATCAGGATCTTCCATAACTGTCAAAATACTCATGGCTCACCAAGATTTGAAAGAGTTCTGCAAATTTCGACATTCTGTGTCCTACTGGGAGAACTCTATCCTGAATGACAGCTTCCCCTACCTGCTCAATAAATGATTACCCTTGCAGTCATGTGGCTGTCTTTGTGTATCTGAGAGATGTGGGCCGGGAAAATGAGGGTACTTCCTCAGACCTGTAGCATCGTCTTCTAGCTTCTCAGGAACTTCCCCGAGTTTTGGGATTCTCCCTCCAGTGCAGTAAATCTCTGTCCCAGCGAGTGCTGATTTCTCTTTGATTTGTCTATTACTTAGTGACCTGATGAGACAAAGTAGAAGAATTTCCTGCTGGTGCTGTCTAGGTCATCCCTCACAGAGCCTTGCAGAAAGCAGCTAGGATTCATGGAAATGAAAGCAATATTCCAACACCTGTCTCTTTCTACTTCTCCTGGCTGCACAGCGTGCATCACCACATGGTCTCTCTTCTACGGTCCAGTGGGCATCCATCTGACCTAAACTTGCCCAAAGTGAGGAGAATCATCAGCTTTCCAGGCTCTCACAGGCGACCCCTTGGTGCCCTACCCTAGCCTTCCTCCAGTCAGTTGGCCACATTTAGGTTCTCTTGATCTCCACAGCTAGTAAGTCTCTACCGTACCCCATGTTTTCACCTAAGTACTTCGGCTCAGGAAAATCATGAAAAGGCACACATTGCTCTTGTCCTGGAGCTCTAGGTTGTTCAAGGGCCTCTGAACTGTAGATCAATGCATGTCTTTAATGACCATGCCTGGGGATGTTTACCTCTGAGTTCTCTAAAGGGCGTATGAATAACACCACATTCCAGGTCGGGGTGAAACACCATTCATATTCCATATAGCCGCCCCATTAATGCACAATTATCGTGCCAGTCCAATTTGCTTCGAATGTTCTCATTGACAATGACACATCCGGACTCTGAAAACTCCTTGTTGTTTCCTGGACGTGTACTACAATTTGGAGTCTTAACGCCGTAAAGAGTAATGGCTTTTCATTGGGGTGAACAGTCACCCTGGGGCTGTGATGTTCCCAGGAAAGAAACGGGCACATGTTTAAAATTGGAGAACTGAGTACCTGTGTGGCCATGTCCATTTTTGCTGATGGTACTAACTAAATGTGGCTAACAGATGGATTCCATAACAGATTTCATTATGAGAAAACATAAATGGAAAGTTTCTTGACTGAGTAAAAGGGAATTACGAAATCTCGATCATCTCTTTATTATCGTTAGATTAAATACCTATAGTCCACTGAAGAAAGCAGATGTTGGATGATATGTGCAGTGTGCCGCCATTAGTATTAACTTAAAAAAATGCACCGAAAAATGCACTGTATTTTCTTGGTTCCTATATGTGTGTTGATGCAGTGCTTCTCATGATGTGCGCTTGTTCTCCTGGGTTCTTGATAACCCCAGGTTTTGATTTAGCACATCAGTGGTGGGACCTGAGATTCTGCTTCTGACAAGGTCCCAGAGATGCCAGTGCTGTGCCCCTTTGAGAGAGATGTGACGCAGGAGCGTGAAATTCTCCTTTCCTTCTTCAATGCATCAAGATCTTGGGTCATTTCACTCCACCTGGGTACTGTAACCTCTCAAGTGTGCTTTCCGACTCCTACACAAGTGTTCTCATCCAGGAATAGCCGGTAAAAATGAGGGATGACACTCTCTCTTCTACCATCGTGCCAATGTCAAACCAGATCAGGTACTATTTCACCTGAAAGATACACACACACAGAGAGAGAGAGAGAGGAGAGAGAGAGAGAGAGAGAGAGAGAGAGAGAGAGAGAGAGAGAGAGAGGCGAGAGAGAGAGAGAGAGAGAGAGAGAGAGAGAGAGAGAGAGAGAGAGAGAGAGAGAGACCCTGAAATGTAACTTTCTGGAATACCTCATAAAAGCGGGAGTCAAACGAAAGTTAAGGTGGAATCAACCATCACTGGGAGCTGTATGACTGCTTCTGGGTACGCTTGGCACAAGGACTGGGGGCCAAGCTACAGCCAGTCTCACTGAAGATTTTTGCCCATGACATTTATGCTAAGTAGTTTTCCATTAGTCTCTTATCAGCCTATTACCACCATACTGTCCACGAATAGAAGCTTAGGATACGATCACAAATCAAGTTGGTCAAAGGAAGGGAAATAAATCTGTCGCAAAGAGTGCTGCAGCATGATATTCCTCATGCTGGCAAGTGTGAATTAGGATTGTCAGAAGATCATGCATGTCACACTTCCAAGAGTTAACAAGTTAACAAGAAATTCTGCTTGTGTATCAGGAGTACAGTGAGGAAGCTCCATTCTTGGCATTCACTTGGACAGGACATTTGCATAGTAGTATCCTGGTTGTGCTGGAACGATCACCACAAACTTCCTGGCTTAACACCTTGAGTTATTACACTATCATTTTGGAGGTCGGAAATCTGTCCCAGGGCTCACTGAGCCAAAAGCAAGTGAGCTTGGTGTCTTTCAATTGATTTGATCGTCTCCTACGTTCCTCCTTACAGTTTCTGAATGCTCTCTTTCGTGGTCTTTTTGTGTATTCTTGGTTGTTAATTCCTGTGTACTTTTCACAGGATTCACTTTTGTTTTTGTTTTTTTTTTCCTCGTCTTTATTGTTATATAATAGCCTATTAGTTGCTTCTGTTTGTATGGTGCAATACCATGTGTTCTTATCACTCCTTGGCATACAATTATATACCAGTTTCAGTTGTATTGCATAATGACCAGATCTGCACCTAACTCGCAAAGTGATCACCAGAGTAAATCTCTACCCCACTGCTTCCTTATACATTTATTACCACACTATTAACCATCTTTTCCATGCTGCACCCTACCTCTCCATGGCTATTGTGTAACAAAGCATTGTACCTCTTAATCCTTTGGCCTTTTCTTTGGCACGCCAACATCCTTCTTTTCTGGTATCTTTTTAAATCCTCTCTGTACGTATCAGTTTCTTTCCAGTTTTTTTGTTGTTATTGTTGAAGATTTTGTTCTTTAGAGTCCACACTTACATGAAATCATGTGACATTTGTCTTTCTCTTTTGACCCATTTCATTCAGCACAATATCCTCTACGTCCATCGATATAGTATCTTTCCACCCTCTTTTTTTAGTCCGTGTGTGTCTTTTAATGTGGAGTGAGTCTCTTGTAGGCAGCATATGGAGGGGTCTTGTTTTCTTATTCGTTCTGCCACTCTATCTTTTGGTTGGAGCATTTAATCCTTTTCTATTTGAGATACTCATTGATAGGAATGTAGTTTTACCATTCGTTATTCCTGTTCTTGATACATAGTTTTCTTCTAAAAGAAGTCCCTCCCATATTTACTGTAATGCTTGCTTGGGGATGAGAAATTCCTTTTGGTCATTTTTGTCTCGGAAGCTCTTTACCTGTCCTTCAACTCTAAATGATAGCTCTGCTGGATAAAGTATTCTTGGTAGTAGATACTGGGTTTTCACCCTGTCGAATATTTTCTGCCAAGCCTTTCAGTCCTGCACAGCTTCTTTAGGAAATCAGCTCAAAGTCCTATGGGTGCTCCCTTGTGGGTAACTAAGTGCTTTTCCCTTGCTGCTTTTAAGATTCTCTCTTTGTATTTCACCTTTGGCATTTGAATCACGACATGTCTTCATGTGGGCCTCTTTGGGTTCCTGGTTTGGGGATTCTCTGAGCTTCCTGGGGTTTTATGTCTCTTTCTGTCACTGGGTTAGGGAAGTATAGCACCTTTCTTTCTTCAAATAGCTAGGAACATCTTGTTTTCCTTCAGGTACCCCTATGACACGAACATTTTTACCCTTAATAGTGTCCCATAGGCTCCTTAAATCCCTATTAGAGTCTTGGATTCTTTTTTTCTAGCCATTCTGATTGAGTGTCCTTGGCTTCCCCATCTTCTCTGTAGGTCACTTGATCCTCTTCTTTATTCACTTTGTTTATTCCATGTCAGATAATGTGTACTTCAATTCTAAATGGTTCCCTTTTGTACTTTCCATTTCCATTTTTGTTTTTTAACTCTTTGGTGAAGTTCTCACTGAATTCAACTACACATCCCAAACGTTCATTGACCATCTTAAGAACCGGTGTTTTGAACTTTGCATCAATTAGATTGCTTGACTTCATTGTATCTGCATCTCTGCCCTGTTCTCTCCTAGAGTTTCTGCTTCTTTCTCTTCCCATCCTGGCTGCCTTTCTCTGTCTGTTTTATGTATGAAGCAACGCTCCAAAGTCTCCCGATCTTATGAATGTGAATTTGTGAAGTAGGTGTCTGGAGGCAAAGACCTGAGAGGCTTTCAGCTGCAGGCCAAATTGAGTCCAAGCCTGTGCTCCTCCAGGGCCACTTGGGAAAATTCAGCAAGCAATCCACAGATGCTCTGCTTAGCACTGTCTCAAAAGGCCACACCAGAACCAAGGCCAGCTGCCAGCAGTGTGATTCTAGGCGCTACTCAGCAAGGAGCACCTGATTCGCCAAAGATACACCTGGATGTGGCCTGGGTAGGGCCCGAGATGGGCGAGTAAGAGTGTCAAGGGACCTTCTGGGTGGAGTGACCTCTGTTATTCAGTTGATGACATCTCCGTTATGGCTGCGCTGTGACTGCTCAGTGATAGGGGTGAGGGCTCAACATGGAACAATGAATACCACAGGCACTTCTATGCTGGGCGAGTCTTGCCTCGGCCTTCACTCCCACAATGCAGTTTCCCTCTGTAAGTCCCTGCACAGTCGAACGGGCACTGGTGATCAGAGCGAGCAGATCCATCACCATGAAAATCTGCTCGGGGACATGGTCCCTTGAAGAGGAGTCTGCAGTTGCTGTCGCAGTTTCTGTCCCACTCAGCTGCTGGGACTGGGCAGACTCAAGTCCTCACCCTGTCCTACTTTCTGTTCTTGCAGGGCGATTTCTTACATTTCCCCCAGTTGTACGACTTGTTCATCTAGATCTGAGGCGATTATACCTTGTTGTTTACTCCTTGTTTTTGTCACAGCATTGATTTAGGCTCCAGAGGGATGAACAGAGCCTCTACCATCTATGTCCTTTTCTCTGCACCTATTTTGTTTTTATAACCATAGTGATATTCGTGAGATTCTGCTGCTATGGAGAAATGTTATTGACTTTTGTACGTTGAGCTCTCTAGCTACCTCGATAAAATTTTTTTCACTTCTCATGACATTACATGTAATACTTTCAGAATCTCTATTTTTAAAGTATATGATCATATTATCTGCAAATAACGTTGTTGAGGATCTCTCCCAGGACTTATACTTCTCTCTCTCTCTGTCTCTCTTTTTTCTTTGTCTGCCACCCTTGTAAATTCAGCGAGAACTCCAAGAATTATTTAAACTCTATTTTCTATCAGAGGTTGGCCAAGTATGACTTATCATCTCTAAATTCAGCCAAGTGCATATTTTTCCATATGTCCTGAGCTAAGAACCATAGCAACCAATGTGATCTTAGGAAAACTCATTTTCAGCACCAGTTAAGGAATGTTCCAAAAACTGTATTTCCCATAAGGATTCCATTTGCGCTCACCAGTAGACCATGTTTCCACATAGAATCATTAAACTCTATATTCTATCTTGAATTTCATGAAAAAAATGTAAAATTTTTTACTCTATTAGATTAGGACCTATGTAGTATCTTAGATTTTACCTCTTGTCCTGCAAGACTATAAATATATCCGGCATGGCCCTTTAGAGGAAAATGTTACGGGCCCCTTTTTTATACCATGACCTTTCCCCTGAGTGCCCTTTACTATAGTAATTGGTGCTGCACTGTCCTCCAAAGAAACAAGTTTGCGACATGGAGACCCAGGGAGTGCCTTCAGTTAAAAGGTCACTGGATCACCTGTTTGTGGGATCAAGGAGATATTTTTAGCTTGTGCTGTTGCTGCTCCCCTTTAGGTCATGAATGACTTGAGCCTGATTAAAGCCCATGTAGAGAAATGTTAAATAAACTTCCAGAGTAAATGCGACATCAGGACTCCCCTGAGGATATTTGTATTTCCAGAGCAACACGGAAGACTACACATCTCTCATCCTGGCTCAGAGGACTTTGCTATTTGATTCGGTGGTCCCAGGACAGATGTCATTTGAAACTGCTTGCAGCTGGAAGTGTGCCCATCAAGATACCAGCTGTTATTCTATAAAGTTAGCATTTGTGAAACCTTGTTCTGCTGCCTATAAAAATTTTACGAAGGTTCCTCTTGCTTTTTAGCACAATAGACAATTACTGGCTGCCCTCTTGGTATAGGAATACAGAAAACTGGAGTGCCAGCTTGTTCAGAAGAGCCTTCCTGGGAAAGAAGACCTAGTGAGCAGCACAGACAGCGATTAGCACCCGTCTGGATTCCACATGTGTCTTAGGCTTCTGTGTTTTTGTTAAATCTTAATTGTTATGCCACAATTTTCCTCAAATACCCATGAACACTCTCATCTCTGGATCCAGGTCCTTCCTGCTCCCTTTGTGTGAAATACTCGCCCTCAGATATGCAATACCCACACCCACGTGAGGTTCTGGTCCTCATGTGTCACTTTACACAGAGGACTCCTTAAAACCACAGGTATAAAATAGTATTATTTCGCCGTGTTTCTTGAGTGCCCTCTCACGGTTCTTTGTTTACTGCCTGTACCCATTTCCTACAAGGTAAGTGCAATGATGTCAAGGAGCTATTCTATTCTCTGCGTATCCCCAACCCAAAATAGTGCCGAGCTTGTTGCAGGTCCCTCATGTCAGTGGCTTCATCAGAGGGTGTCCCTGTCCGACACAGGAAAGCCTTGAGACTTGCTTCCATCACCGACAGCAGAGCAGAGAGCAGTTCCACATATCCTCTGCTCCAGGATTTGTCAAAGTTCCCCAGATGATTCAAGAATGCAGTCAAAGTTGAAAAACTTTCACAAAAGGATGGAATGAGTTGGATTAGCCACGTATCTCTGCAGGAGAATCCTGAGAACTGGGGAGACAAGGGTGAGGAGTGAGGGTTGGGGAGAGTGTTGCTGGGGGTTGGGTGAATGCAGGCACTGCCCCATACAATGCTCTGCAGAGAGGGAAGCAGGTGGTTCGAGACTCGCCCTAGTGCTCAGAGAGCTCCAGAGAGTGGATTAGGTCCCCTCACAGGCAGCCACTCGAAATTCCCAGGCTCAGGCTTATCTCTCCCTGCAGAAGGTTTGTAACCTCTGCGAGGCCATTGCCAGGAATCTGGAAAGCAGCTAACCCAAAGTCCATGGGAAAGCTCTTGCTGCCTGGTGGTCACCGCGCACATTGCAGCCACTGCCTCCCCAGAGCTCTGCTCTGAAAGAGCCTGGAGTCTTCAGGCAATGTCTATAGAGCCTCCCTAGTGATCGGTGGCCACTTGGGGAGGCTTTTCCAGAAGACCTGGGCTCAAGCTGGCTTCTCTACGTTCACAGCATGCCAGAGAAGTCAGGTTGGCACGGAGAAGAGAGGTAAATGTAAGCCAAGGAGGTTTCGGGAAACCGGGAGGTCCGAGAATACAGCTGGCCTCTCTTAGGGGTGCGGGGCCTATACAGATGCGCTGGTAAGCTGGGCATTGGGAAACCCCAAGGAATCCCTGGTCTCTGGAGACCTGCAGGAGTTTCTGAGGTTAGCATTAGGACCTGCATGGGCCTGTGCTGGCAGAACGCACACCCAGTACGGGCTTTGCTAGAGGAAGCAGCCCTCACATGTGTCAGGGAACCACCCTTGCTCATTGGAGCTCAAGGCCCACATAGGTGTGTTTGAACCTGAAACTCAGAAGCAAGATCTACTGGGGAGGCTGCATCGGACTGGAAGTGAGTGGCTTATTACAGAGACTTCACTAACACTCGTGCCATTCAGCACTCTAGAACCTACGGAGGTAGCTTTCCCAGAAGTGCCCCGGTCTCATCCCAGCCTCCTCGCAGAGGCCTGTGTGGCAGTGAAGGGCACGGAGGTAATTAGTTCTGTCCTGCAAATGAACCTTACCATCTGAAATGAAAAATCATGTTCATGAAAATTAGAGGTCCCGAGTGAACATCCTAGCTGGAAAGTTATTTCCTATTTTTCATAATAGGTTTTTCAGGTATAATTGACAATGAGTGTCCATCTGAAAGTATAAAATTAAGTGAGTTATTACAGGGAGGTTCCCAGGAACCTATCGCCACAGTCAGTGTAGTGCTTAGCCATGACCCTTGCCAGCTCTCCCTGTGCCTCAGGATCCCCCCCCACTCACAGTGCCACCTGAGCCCTAGGCCACATCTGATCTCCTTCCTGTCTGTAGAGTGTGCATTTTGGAGAGATTAATATGAACTCAGTCATCAGTATGTTTTGTATTTTGTTGTCGTTCTGGCTATGTTCACTCAGCATACATCTTTTGAGATCCATTCATGTTGTGTGTACCTATCCTCCGTTCCATTTTACCGTTACTTACCCAATATTGCACAGATATACCACCGAATTTTTACTCCTTTTACTCCTTTCTGTTGATGGACATTTTACCTGGTCCTAGTTCTCATCTATTACAAATAAAGTTTCAGTGATCATTTGTGGAGTACTCCCATATGGACATATTTACCTTTCTCTCAGTTGCACAATTTAGAGGAACGGCTCTGTCGTATCTATCGACATAGGAAATATCAAACATGGAGAGCGTTTTTCCGGAGTTTCCTTTAGCAAAACCAACTTCATATGCCAGGGAGGAAATCTCAAATGTCCTTGAAAATAACACTTTCACAGCCTCTTATGCATTTGAAATAAAGGAGAGAACTAAGGAATAGTACATACAGCTGGAACTGCCCCAAGTCTTACATCAAGCAACACAAATATCCATAAAATTTTTGGTATTAAAACACAAAGAAAGTGAAAACATCCTGTGGATATGTCTAATTTCTGGTTTTCTGTTTTGGAAACTACAGGAGTTCTTAGAACCAGAAAGTTACAATCTGGCACTCTGCATGGGTGCAGAGTTAGGAGTGCTGGTGGGATGGGATAGAGATGGACTGTACAGCAGTGTAGCTCTACAGTATCATAGCCCAGAAGAATGGGGTTCATCTTGCAAACTTCACTGCTCATAGACTGCCATGTATTCTTCAAGAATATTAAACAGAGACGATAGAGTACACAACCTTTGCCGCTATTTATCAAGCTCAGTTCCTCTGTCTCTGGAGCAGGACAACCTACATGCAACTCATGATGGCTAGAAATACTGTGATCAAATATTGGTAAAGCATGACCTAGGAATGATCACATAAGGGGCTGTTATGTATTTATAATGCAGGCCACACATAGAATGCCTCAAAGTCTAGGTTCACAGCCTTGTGCATAGTTCCTCTCTTGACACCAAACTCTCTGTTTCTTGGGGTGCAAAACAAGACCATAGCATGTGGTGAAATAACACATAGCTTTTAACCAGCCCAAACTTGGGACATAGGGGCCTAATTCATGACACTCTCCTCACCAGGAATCCTCTTCCCAAAATCTCTGCACATCTCCACACTCACCCTAACATTCAAGACCTTTCCCATGTTCACCATCCCCAGGCATTATTCTGTGAACCGACCAATCCAACACGGGCCAGATGTTGACTGAAATTGGTACACACCTCTTCCCATGAATCCCTACACCAGTCTAGGGGTAGGACCCATAATCTCATATAAAGAACCATAAGGCTGCAGGAAATAAAACCTGTCCTCATGTCTTCAAAATGGGAGAGTCGGGCATGAAGGTGAGGTGGACTTGACTCCAAAGCCTGAGATCTTAAGGGCTCTTACCTGATGCCACCTCCCAAGCATCATGTCCTGTGATCTACCATGGTCTGGATTTGGTCCCACTCAATTAGGTGCTCCACATGCTTGCTGAATCAAGCTTTCCTGGGTATACAGAGAGCATTTCCCTACATTCTGTGAAAGGTGTTTGATGGAAGGGATGACATGCCTCTTGTGTGTCTTTGGTGTATAGCGAGGTACGCATAATGACTAAAGATTTGTTCATTCATCGAGGGAGACGAAAAGGCAGCAGTGGTTGAATTCAGAGAATGAGTCCAAGAAAGCAAAATGTGCTCTCTGCCAGACACCATACTATCAGGACATTAATTTACTGACCATACCTTCATCTACTTGAAAGCTTTGTGATATGTGCTAACAGTTTTGATAGAGACAGTATCTTTGTTCTGCTGGTAGTTATCACAGTCACCTAATTGTCCACCCATGTAAGGGGTGAAACATAGGTGCCCTACGTATTCCACTTCCCAGTTCGACTCCATTTCTGCCACACATAATTGGCTTTCTGATTGAAAGGCAGTAGGTTCTATTGGCATCCACTATTTTTCTTGAGTACATGTTTTGAAAACTTTAAGGTCACTAATTAGATCTGATGGAGTTCAGATTAACAAGTATCAAAAGGGCAGGAACAATCTTGGCCTGACACCAGGGAATACAGACAATGTCATGAAGTGGGAGGAAGAAATGTAGTGCATAGCAAAGAAACTAAAAAAATAATAATAATTGGCCCAGAATGAATATAAAGACAGAGGAACTTGGAAATGAAGCCTATAGAGGAACTGAGGAAGGATAGTCTTACTTCAGTGACTATAGCTGACACTCCGGCCCCTGCCATGATGAAGCTGCTGTTGCTCTGTCTGGGGCTGACTCTAGTCCATGCCTATGAGGAAGGAAACCATAATGCTGTGCAAAGCAACATTGATATGTTAAAGGTAGACTTGTGGAATATAGTCACTTTGAACTTTGAGGGGTTGTTTGGAGGATTCTCAGGCAAGGTGGTTTTATTGAAGGCGGGCGTTATTTTTGGTATGGAAGACAAAAAGAGTGGATCCAGATTTTGGACTAAGAGCAATTTACCATGTGCAAAAAAGGAAACCCACAGGGACCTCCATTCTCCCAGAAGGAATAGTGGAAAGAGTTTTCCATGTGTTGTCACTCGACCTGCGTTTCAATTCCATGTTCACATCATCCGTAGGTTCCTGGCCCACACACCAGAATTGAATGAGGAAAGTGTTTATGTGGTGTTACTTCTACTTTTCCAACCCAATCATTTATTGATTTACTGCAGATATCAGGAGAGTGGTATTCCATTCTCGAGGCCTCAGATGATAAGGAAACTATAGAAAAAAATGGTACCTTCCAGGTTTCAGTGGAGTATATCAAACTCTTGGACAATTCATCTCTGTCATATACATTTTTTGTAAAGTGTGCCTTTTACGGGGAAAAAATAACAGTAGCCTTAGTATGGTCTTAGACATACGCGCGCGCGCACGCGCACACACACACTCACACACACACACATTCATGTGCACTTGTGTATAATTGTTGTGGGTCTGTATCCAAATTCAGAGTCACTCACCTAATATTGATTCAGGATGATGATCCGGAGGCTTTTCTGGTTTCAAACGTAAGAGTCGCTGACAGGAATAAATTAAAATGGGAGTAGAGGATTCAAAAGGGTGAGAGTTTTCAGAATCATAACTAATGTGGCAAAAAAGCACATATTAAAAGCATAGGATTGGGAAACTACAGCTTATCTATCTCTTGAATATATCTCTTACCAACTGTGTGATGAAGAACATTCATCTCTTTCTATCTTAATTATCCTCTGGATAAATGAGGATGATAATAATTCTGTCTTGATGGTTGGGAGAGCCAGTGAGGCAATGTCTGTAAAGCCCTTATCTGAGGGTAGGCACATGTGAGCACTCAGCTAATTATCTAGACAAGTAGTGGTTGTACTAGTGATTGTGGGAAATAGTGGTAGAGTAATGGTGATATCAGTAGCTGAATCATTCTTAAAGTGTCAAATTCACTGAAATGAGTATATAAAAGTTCTTTCAAATTTGAACCAAAAATGTTCAATGAAGTGGAATCTGACACCCAAGTGACAGGTAGACTGTGAGGAACAGACTCATCAATATCTCTTCGGCATCCACTTATTCTGTTTTACAGAGCAAATGGAGAGTGCATTGAACGTTCTCTGATTTGCGACAAAACAGAAAAGGAGGGTGAATATGTTACTTTCTGTAAGTATACATTTAAAAAGTCTTTCAGACTCCTACTCCCAACCACAAGTGATTTATTAAACCCTCATATCTTTAGGATCTTGGTCAATTCCTGATCAACTTTTATGTAGGTAATATAAGAGGGGCCAGCTAATAGCCAATAACTCAATTCGGGAATTCTTTGTGTGTAAAAGCCAATGCCTGGCACATACTCCCGTCAGATAAAGATGGCAATTTTATCATATGTACCACCCGCAACAAAAGAAAATTTTCAAAAAAAAAAAAAAAAGAAAGAAAAGAAATTAATTAATTAAATTTGAGGATAGCTGTTCCTTCTCTGCCTACATTCCGATGATGTCTGGTGGCCATTGCCACAGCACATTTCTCAAATGGATTGCTGGATATATAATGCCAGTGAAGCTGAAAGACATGATAGAGACACATGGTTGATAGAGATGGCTAAGGAATGTAGGTAAGTTTCAGGGAGAATGATACAGGGTAAGTTGCTGTTCAGCTGAATCTTTCTACACCTAGTAATCAATGTACCACTCGCTGTCATTTCTCATTTTTGAAGTCACCTGAGGAAGCCTATGGATATGCAAATGGAAGGTCTTAAATATCATTCTTTATCTCTTTCAGGACATGCACTTAATTTCATTTTGTGAGAGAGAATATGTAAAGAGCTTCATTGCTTCCCATGGACCAAAGTAGTTCTGAGCTGTGTTTTATCTCCTCCACAGATCATGGAGTCATTACATTTCACATAGCGGAAGCAGTTTATAGTGACTATGTAATTCTTAATAATGTGATTAACAGCAATGAAAAAGAAATCCAAGTGATCGAACTCTATGGTAGTGTATTTCAAGCTAACCCTCACCTAGAGGGTGGGGAGGCAGGGCAAGGAGGGGAATGAAAGCAGAGACAAAGTAATCCTCTCAGCCTTATTGTGATTGGTCTCTGCTCTGGGAGAAATGTTCACCATGATTGACCCTTCAGGCTCAGTGATGGGATGATGATGAAATGTCTCATTATCAAGATGTCAAATTCGAGACAATCATACCCATTCCCAAGACTTCTGCCTAAGCACCCATCACTGCCTTTCATTTCCCCACCATCTGAAGACCCCACCCTACTGTCAGGAACCCTAGTGTCCAAAGTAAAGGACACAACAGTTACTGACACTCTTCCTATAGCTCGACAACCAGATGTACGTCCAGCACTCAAGAAACACTTTGAGAAATTTTGCAGTAAACATGGAATTCCCAAGGAAAACATAGTTGACATGACTAAAACTGGTAAGTTTAATTATCTCTGGATAACTCTTTCTAAATATTCATAATGTTGATGTTAGAAATCCAAGACAAGGTGGTGCTTCTAATCAGCCTTTGTCCTAATGTCAAAAATCATATGGTTTCTGTCTGGGAAATCAGCGGGGGTTGCTGTTTGAATGTGCTCTGCTCTGCCTCTGCAGATCGCTGTCTCCAGGCCGAAGGACTTAATGGCTCAGGGCTCCCGGTTGGTGATGATGGTGGAAAGGGGGGTGGCCCAGGGATTGCTGCCATCTAATACATTAGGTGGTTATATCTATTTTTAATGTTATATATAATTTGATAAAAAGTTTGTGGTGGCATTTTGAAACATAGAGTTTGACCTTTTGGTTTCAGAACCCACCCTTTCCATGATCTTTAGAGCAAATGAACTAAGTACCTAAAGGAAAAGAATGATGTCTACCTTACAGTTACTGTATGGATGTACACATAGTGAAAAGGGCTCAGTAATTGTTAATGTGCCAAAAACAACTAAGACTTAATATTTGAAATGGGAAAAGAGTAAATGTGTGTATGAAACTCAAATACTTTTCTGTTTCTGGTTAATCTGCCAAGCCCAGAAAGCCATCTCACACTCCAATTTCTGGTAAAATTCTGTGTCTTTGATCTCTGCACATCCTTAACTTCTAATCTGAGAATAGAGCTGTGTGACCTTTTGATGTCTTTCAACTTAAAAGATAGACTCAGTTTTCTCATCTGTTTCTACCTCAAATTTGTTGTGGGGCTTCACTCAAACAATGTGTGGGAATGTTCTAGCAACTGTGGCTGGCTTGCATAAGGTAAGTACTTAATGAAAGTTAGCTATGCCTTTGGTCAGTTTTCCTCGATTAATCAAAAATTCTTCAAACTTCTCATGCTAAGCATGGCAGAAAGTAGCCTACTACCCTTCACCGATTCCTGTCTCTTTAGCATAGACCCAGGTGAGGAAGGTTAAGATGGGATCAGCAAAAGTACAAAACGGTCATTGTCTCAATACGCTCCTTACCCCTATTCTGGCACGAAACGTAGGTTAGAATGCACGTTATCGATCTCTATGGCATTTTTTCATGGAATAGAAATTCTCTTTGTCCTCAGTGCAATCCAGGAAGTATTTCATTACCTTCTGTGTTCTCTTTGTCACTGCTTATTTAGTGCTGAGTGAAAACCTCTTCATCTGGGCTCCTGGATCTTCCGTTCCATCATCTCCTCATCAACTCATGACAAGTTCTGTGACTTGATTGCTATCATGATCGCAATGAAGGCCTTAGCTCTGCATCTCCTCTAAGGTCTAGAAAGACTCAACAACTAACCTGGAATCAAAGATTTTCTCCAAATGTCAGACTCTCTGTGCCTAACCCAGGAGAACTCTACCATGAATAAGAGCTTCTTCTACCAAGTCAACAAATGATTACCCTTGCAGTCATGTGGTTGTCCTTGTGTATGTGAGAGATGTGCGACTGAGGAAAAGAATGAGGGGACTTCCATGGCCCTGTACTTGTTGTCCTCCTCTAGTTTCTCAGAAACTTCCTTGAGTTTCAGGATTCTCCCTGCCATACAGTAATTCTCTGTTATTGTAAGTGCTCCTTGCCCATTGATTGGCCCATTTCTCAGTGACGGGATAAGACAAACTATAAGAATTGTCTGGCTGGCTCTCGTCTGAGTCCATCCCTCCCGTAAGCTTTGCTGAAAGCAGCAAGAAGTCATGGTTACCATTATTCTGACCCTTAATCTTATCCTAGCTGTAGAGCCTGACAGCACATGGTCTCTTTTCCAAGACCCAGCAGGTATCCATCTCACGCAGTGTTTTCACAGCACATGAGGACACTTAGCAATTTTCAGGCTATGATAGCTAAATCCTTGCTGCCCATCCCAAGACTTTCTCCAGGGAAATGGCTACATATTTTAGGTTCTCTTGATCACCTCGGCTAGTGAGTCCCTACCATTCCCAACTCGTCTTAACTAGCCCTGGCTAATGAAAATCATGATAAATCCAGACATTGCTCTTGTTCATGGAGAACTGAGTTCGTTAAAGGGCCTCTGAAGTGGGCATCGATTCAAATCCTTTAATGGTCAAATCCGGGGATGT
Source organism: Eonycteris spelaea (assembly GCA_003508835.1). Taxonomy (NCBI): domain Eukaryota; kingdom Metazoa; phylum Chordata; class Mammalia; order Chiroptera; family Pteropodidae; genus Eonycteris; species Eonycteris spelaea. The sequence goes on along the minus strand of PUFA01002397.1, from coordinate 434 downwards.
TTACCTCTGAGTTCCCTAAGGACAGTAGGAATATAAACTCATTCCACGTTGGAGCAAATCACCCTTCATATTCCACATAGCCCCCTCCCCCATTAGTGCGAAAGTAACCTGTTAGTTTAATTTGCTTTAAATGTGCTCATTGACATAGACAGATCTGGACTTTAAAAACACTTATTTTTTGCTGGACATGAGCCATTGAGTCTTTAAGCCTAAGAAGCAATTGCTTTTCATTGGGAAGAACCGTGGACCCATGGCTGTGATGTCTCCAGGAATGAGATAGGTGCATTTGTAAAAAGAGAGAGCTTCTCGATTGTCTAGCCATGTCCATCTGTACCTGATTGTACTAAATCAATGTCACTAACATACTGATTTCATAACAGATTAATTATCTGCAAACATAAATGTAAAGTTTCTTGACTAAGTTAAGGGAATTT
>PUFA01002396.1:0-27720 GCA_003508835.1 Eonycteris spelaea | reverse complement strand
ACCCACTCTATTTGATTTTTCAACTCCTACAGTCTGCTTTTTACCTTCAGAAGATCTAGTCTACTATTTTTGAGAGTTTCAATCTCCTTGCTCTGCTCATCTAGGTGCCTTTTCAAATTCTGAAATTGTTAATATGACTCGTTTTGGAATTCACCGAGTCTTTTCAGAAGTGCCATCTTGAACTCCCTGTCCTTTAAGTTGCATATTTCCATGTATAAGCCTATTTTCTGGAGACCTTTCTCTTTCTTTCTCAGCTACCTTGTCACGTTGGTTGTCCATGGTGTTCAATGGACGATTTCTCCAGCTAAGCAGTAATGAAGTATATTTTACTTTTTATCAAAAAGAAGATTTATTCTTTAAATGTCTCTCTTTAAGCTGCTGCAAAGAGGTCGCTTTTCTTTTGGTTTCCAGTGGGTGCCACCTAGCCTCTTGGTCCACTGTTTGATATAAAGCCTTCAATGCCTTTTTATTTTCTGATAGATATTTAATCAAGCTCGCTACCCACAGTTTCATTCTCCGTCAGTGTTAGCATCTGTTTCGGTAGTGTTTGCTCAAATTCCCCTGGGGAGTCTATGGTGGGACGGCCGCTTTGAGTTGGAGGATGGGCGCTGTACCTCTGACTCGGTTTTGCAACCAGGGCAAGTAAAAATCAACTGTTCTTTTTCTGCCATTGTGCTTCTCTGATTTCTGCCATGGAGACTGGGCCTTGCCACTGCCTGCATGGAACTCACAACTCTGCCAGGCAAGACTGTTCAGGGAAGTTGCCAAAGTTTCACTCCTCCCCTCATCCTACAGGTAGCCTGTGGCTGGCAGAAGCAGATTCTGTATTTCTCCCAGTCCACTGACCGACACGTAGGGTTATGACCTGTGGTAGCTCTTATGCGCAGATCCCACACTGAGGGGTGCTGATGTGCAGTTTGGGTGTTTTTTGTTGAAGTTGAGATGTTCAGCTTATTGCTGTTTCAAGGGGAGCGATCTGGTGATGTTTCACTCTCCACCATGTTCCAGAAAATCCTTCGTGTCTTACAGTTTAATAACCTGCATTTGTGCATGCTGAAAGTTTGGAGAGGGCTTTCACACATTTCCTCCTTCCAGTCATCATGAGAGTCAAGCAACACGCTCCCCATTTTATAGATGAGCCAAGTGGATCTTAGAGTTCAGTGACTAAGCTCAAGATCACACAGCTAGTATAACAATTTAAAACTTGCAGTTGAAAGTTCTTTCCACTAAACAGAGGCAGCTATGATTGTAATATAAAGGGATTCTAGAAAGCACCTAGGGATTGGTAACCAAAACTCATGTGACAATAAAATGGAACAGGATACCGGTCTACGCTGGAGGCGACTGAAAAGTTTTATGGAGGAGAATCAGCTCTTCTCTGTTGCCGTGGGCTGAGTGATGTCAATGGAGGTGTTTTCAACAGGATGTCAGTGTCAGCAAAGAAGCACGTTCCTGCTGGAAAATAATTGTTGTTTTTGGTTGAGCAACACAAAGCTTTTCTATGGAAACACAGTTCTTATCATAGTGCTTATGAGCTGTATTAAGTTTGTGGAATGAAACTGTAATTTTTTTTCCTTTGGCCTGTGCACAACAATCTGTTGCTGGGTGGCACACGTAAGTGCTATATGGTGGGGCCCTCTACGCACCCGTGTGTAAGTGCTTAGAACATTTTCCATGGCTCTTAGCCCCTCACATTTTACGTGGACTTTTAAAATGTGACCTTCATTTACCCGTCATTACTTTGAGTCCATGCACTGTTGGCTTTCTGCAATTAAAAGGGAAGACCTATATTCAAATACAATTCCAAATGTTTTCTCCAGAAAGGTACTTGAGTTTAAATATGTCAAGTAAAGAGACCTTTCTTCCCCCCATGTTTCTATTTTAGTACTTCAAGCCATTGTCAAGCATTTAGAAAGACTTGAAGGGATCATCTGAAGCACTGATCAACTCAAATCTTAATGTGCTTATTCTCCTTTAGTAAATATTTGCCTACATTTCCATTTTTGGAATCTGCAAGATGTAGAAGATGTGAAGAAAAGGTGTCAGTAAGGTCAAGCAAGTATTTAGAAAAGATGATATGGCAATGGCCCTGAGGAACTAGGAGGGGAATGTAGTTATGGAAAGACTTTCTTTCTCCTAAGCTTTGGTCTTGTCTTTCAGTAGCATCTCTACTCTTCTCTTCACGCTATTGAAACAGATCATGTATAATGAAGGGATTGTTCATCTTGGCACTTATTTGTATTTTCATTCATTTTGTAATCTGTTAGGCATGTTCTACAGCTTGCTGTTTTAAGATTCTTCTCTAATAATGACTGGGGCCTGAGTGGTCCACTAGAGACAGCAAAAAGTGATTGGGATATGGATGTATTTTGAAGTTATAAAGTTAGAACAGACATATCTTAATCAGATGCATGCGAGAGAGAGAGAAAGACAGCGACAGAGACAGAGAGACAGAGACAGAGACAGAGACAGAAGGAGGGAAAGGAGGGAGTGAAATAGAAAGTCAGAGTCAAGGGCTGTTCAAGCATTGGAAGGATTGATTTTCCTTCAATCTAAGACTGTGGGAAAAACAGACATGTTAAGTTTTCTCTATGAGCTGTGCACTTGGCAATTTGCGCCTAGCGTTTGTTTAGAAGGGTCTTGGTAGGTTCATGTAGAGATACAAATGGGAAAATCTTCAGGGTTCAATGGTATTGAAAGCTGTTAAATTGGAGGAGACAGTGAGTGGAGTCAGTAAAAAGGAGAGGTCAAAAGACCAATTCTTCAGGAGCACTCTAACATTTAGAAATGTGAGAGATGAGTAGGAACTAATAAAAGAGACTAAAACGGAGGGAGCAGACAATCAGGAAGGAAATCAAGAGTTTTGTCCTCAAAGTGAAAAGAAATTTCCATGGAGGGAAAGTAATGTTGCTGGCAGGTCAGGTAAGTTGAGGACTGATTGCTGGTTTATGAACATGGAGCTTATCGATAACCTGAGATGGGAATTGTCCATGGAAGAATAGGAACCCTGGAGAGTGAATATAGATGAACGTTTTGAAGTGCTGTCTGTGAAAGGAAAAAACATAATTCGATGGCACCTGGAGGGGAAAGGGGAGTCAGGAGGGTGTTTCTTGTATAAACATTATGCTTTATAGGCACATCTGTTATTAACCATCCAGCATCCACTGCTCCTGGCCCTGTCTGTTAATGTGTTCTAATATTTTAGTAACTTTCCTCTTTCCTCAACCAGACCATTTTGCTTGCTGTGAGAACCACATTTGATCTCCTTTCCCTAAATTCTAGATTGCATTTCCTTCTGTTATATGGTCCCATGAATTTCCTTATCTGTCTTATCACCTTAAAGTGTAATCCTGCCTCTGCCTTTCTTCCTCAGCCCTCGAACCCTTATTAGATCTTCAATAGTGTATATTGTTTCTTTATTTTTAATAAAAGAAATCAGTTTTTCATGTAACATTATAGAGAATCTAAATTCATGTTAAAATTTACAATGCATGTTTAGGAGAAAAAAAGTGGCGCAGATGATAGAACTTCTGTTCATCCCTCTGGCGATCAAATCAAAGTTGTGACAGAACAAGGAGCAGCACCAACAAAAAATCATCTGGGATCTAGATGAACAAGACACACGACTACGGAGAAATCCAAGAGAGCAGCTGCAACGGCACAAGGTAGGACGGGGTGAGGACACGAGGCTGACCTCACTGGGCAGCTTAGTGACATGGAGGCTGCGGCCACCTCTGTGTCCTCTTAAAGAGGCTGCGCCCGTGGCCGGACTTTCACGGAGACAGACATGCTTGCTCTGAGCACCAGCAACAACTTGGCTGTGCAGGGGGCACCAGGGACTTGCAGAGGGACACCGAGTTGTCAGTGTGAGGGCCAGAATTCCTTGGCAGAATTGCTCCCTGTGGAGCCCAATAATTTAACATATTCTATATAACCATAAGTTGGCATAAAAATTATAAAAATAATCTGGTTTGGTGAAAATGATACATGACATCATATTATCTAAGGAAATCTCTTAAGACTAAAATTTTAAATTAGAGGAAATCATAACTTGGTCTTTCCTCTACCCAAAAGTGCAAAAAAGAAGCAAAAAAAAAAAAATCCAACAAGGTCGTTGCCTCAGAAAGGGGTTTTAAAAGTCACTCCATTGATAGTAAAGACATAGAGGCCCCACTACGAAGGCTACGTACCTGTGCAAACTTGGAGAAATCACGTACCCCAGTTTACTCATGTGTGTCATAAATGCAAAACCATGTGGCATGGTTTACAGGTGGATCACAGTACATTCTGATAAAGCTGTGAATGGGTAGATATGTGAGATAACATATGAGATAATAAATGTGAAAATGCAGTTCCTGATATCTAATACTCAAAAGTTTAGCTGTTCCAATGATTGCCATCTATATGTTGTTAGAATTTGAGAATCAAATGAGATAAAATGTAGAATGCTCCTTAAAATAAATGCTGCTTTCTGTTTTTCTTTTTTTCTTTCATATATCAAACTGGTCATTTGTCAAGTATTTGAGAAATTGCTTTTAAAATTATTTTTCATCTTTTTTATTTCTATTATATAAAAGATACTATGCAATCGATATAGTCGTGGTCTGGTCCCAGAAGATGATCTCTTCCATTACTCCAGTTGGGGAAAAAAAACATTCTTTGGTTTCTAGCAAATGTAAATGAAATATCTTTTTAAAAATTCATAATGCATGTCATAGCAACATTTCAAATAAAGCAGGAATCGGCACTGTGTTCCTGGTTTTTCCTCGTTATTTAAGATCCGGTATGTCACCTGGCACTTTTATTCAGCATGTCTTTCCCCGCCCCCTTCGTTTCAAGTATATACTTTCAAGTACATCCGTTAGACATTCGGATGGTTTATAAAACGATCCCCCTATTTGCTCCTTCTCTCCTCTGGTTTTCCCCCTACCCAGATCATTATTGCATTCCCTAGGCTGTGCTTCCCATCCCCATGTCCATCTATCAACTACTAATTTGCACTTCCTTAACCCTTTATATCCCTCTTCCAGCCCCCACTCCTATCTGATGTATCATTAGCAAATATCTTCTCTCACTTACTCAGGTGTCTTTTTGTTTTGTTGATGGTTTCCTTTGCTGCACAAAACCTTTTAACATTGATGCCTTCTCATTGATTTATTTTGTCTTTTGTCGTTCTTGCTTGCAGAGATACATGTGAAAAGAAGTTCCTGTTAGTATTATCAGAGTTTACAGCCTATATTTTCTTCTAGAAGTTTTATGGTTTCGAGTCTTACATTTAAGTCCTTAATCCATTTTGAGTCTAGTTTTGTATATGGTGTAAGAAGGTGGTCCATTTTTTGGGTTTTTTGTTGTTGTTTTTTGTTTGTTTTGTTTGTTTGTTTGACCTTTCTGTCTAATTTTTCCAGCACCATTTATTGAAAGACTGTCTTTATCCCAATGTATATTCTTGCCTGCTTTGCCGTAGATGAAGTGAGAGTATCGGCGTGGATATAGTTTTGGGCTCTCTGTTCTGTTCCATTGATCAATGTATCTGTTTTTATGCCAGGACCATGCTGTTTTGATTATAGTAATCTTGTAGTATAGTGTGATTCAGGTAATGTGATACCTCCAACTTTGTTCTTCTTTCTCAAGTTTGTCATGGCTCCTCGGGGTCTGTGACGGTTCCAAATAAATTTTAGGATTATTTTTTTCTGGGTCTGTGAAGATGCCATTTGTATTTCGATTGGGATTGCGTTGAATCTGTAGATTGCTTTGGGTAGAAGTGCCGTTTCAGTGATGTTGATTCTTCCTATCCCATGCATATGGTATAGACTTCCATTTCTCTGTATCTTCTTCAGTTTCTTTTTTCAGTGACATAATTTTCAGTGCACAGGTCATTCCCTCTTTGGTTAATTTGATTCCGAGGTATTTTATAGTTTTTGATGTGCTTGCCAATGTGATTGTTTTCTAATTTCTGTTTCCAAAAGTTGATCACCGGTGTAGAAAAATGCCTTCTGAAGATTTATTTTGTAATCTGCTACTTGACTGAATTCATTGTTTAATTCTAACAGTGTTTTGCTGGAATCCTTAGGATTCTGTCTGTGTAGTATGGTGTCATGGGCAAATAGCGTGAGTTTCACATCTTCTTCACAATTTAGTTACCTTTTATTTCTCTTTCTTGTCTTATTGCTGTGGCTCAGACTTCCAGCACAGTGTGGAATAGGAGTGGTTAAAGTGGGTGTCCGCATCTTGTTCCTGATTTGAAGGAACACATGTTTAGCCTTTCCCCGTTGAGTATGATGTCAGCTGTAGGTTTGGCATATATGGCCTTTATTCTGTTGAGATGTTCTCTCTATTCCCAATTTGCTGAGTTGTTTTTCATAAATGGAGGCTGGGTTTTGTCGAACGCTTCATCTGCATCGATTGATATGATCTTCTGGTTTTTATCTGTCAATTTGCTAACATGCTATGTGAAAGTATTTGATTTGGGATTTCTCGTACCAACCTCGCATCGCAGGAATAACTCCAGCTTGATCACGGTATATGATATTTTTAATGAATTGCTGAATTCAGTTTGCTAGTATGTTGTTGAGGCTTTTTGCATCAATGTTCCTAAGAGAGATCGGCTTATAGTTTTCTCATTTTATAATATCTTTCTCCAGTTTTGGAATTGAGGTAATGGTCACCTCATGAACGGTGTTATGGATCCTTCCCTTTTTTTGAATGTTTTAGAATAGGGTGAGAATAGATATTAATTCTTCCTCCATTGTTTAGTAAAATTCGCTTATGAAGCCATCTGGCACAGGGCATTTGTTTCTGGGGAGGTGATTAATGATTCTATTTTTTGTTTGTTTGTTTGTTTGTATTCGGTGCATTCAGGTATTCTGTTTTTTCTTGACTCAGTTTTCGGAGATTGTGTATTTCTAAGAATGGGTCCATTTCTTCCAGATTGTCCAACTTGTTTGCGTAAAATTACTCATAGTATTTTCTCATGATCCTTTGTATTTCTGTGGAGTCTGTGGTTATTTCTCTTATTTCATTTCTGATTTCATTTATTTGAGGCCTCTTTTCTTTGATGAGTCTTGGTAAGGGTAGGTCAGTCTTGTTTATCCTTTCAAAGAACCAGCTCTTTCTTTCCTTCTATTCGCTTTGGGTTTTGTTTGCTGTTCTTTTTCCCATTCTGGTGAGTGTCAGGCTAGCTTGTGTATGTGAGCTTTTCCTTGTTTCTTGAGGTAGGCCTGCATTGCTAGGAATTTCTCTCTTAGGACTGCTTTCGCTGTGTCCCATAGATTGTGAATCATTGTGTTTATATTTTCATTTGTCTCTAGATATCTTTCGATTTTTTCCCTTGATCTCATTGATAAGCCATTTATTGTTTGGTACCATGTTATTAGTGTTCATGAGTTTGTTTACATTCCAGTTCTTTTTTTTTCTTGTCATTGATTCCTATATGTACTATGTAAACCTCAAAGCTTCAAATGCACAGGACGAACAGAGTCTCATGGACATGGACAAAGACTAGTGGTTACCAGAGGGCAGATAGGAGTTGGTAGTGAGAGGTGGATGGAGTAGAAAGGGTCAAATATATGCTGAGAGAAAGAAATCTAATCATGGGAAGGGAACACACGATGCAATATGTATGTGTATTTTTCTCTTACTGTTAAATTGTACACATGAATCTTACCGGATTTCGTGAACCAATGTCACATGCACCTCCAAATTTAATTAATCAATAATTAATTAATTAATTAATTGTGTACAAAAATTCTGGTAGCTCCTCTGCCAAAGAGAACTACTGACACCATGTTGTTCCCTGTTTTAATCCTACTGTTAGCATCACTGTAACAGTAGCCATACCCCAGGAGTGAGCTTTTCTGATGCTACAGCAAAAATATGTTCATCGTCACCTAGTATGGACAGGTCTCCCTTTTCCAGGATGACAACTGCCTGAGAGTTAGTTTTGTGGATTTATATAGGTCATGATCAATTTCCGGCATTTTCACTATTGCACTTGGATCTCCTTTTCCTTACAACTCCAAATTTTGCTCTATTGCTTTCTTTTTGTTACTGTTTTGATGTGAAGTCATTATAAATCCATGGCAAGTAAACTATACAGACGATAATTCTAACGGCAACAATATATGCAGAACTGACATAAAAAGACCGCTGGACTCCACCATAAATGGGCCAAGCAGAGCTCCAAACAGTACTTCACTATTCAGTTCATAAGACACTTAAGGCTGTCAGCCCAGTCGCAGAGACCATGGAACTGGCTTTTCTGGACAGTCACAGCGACTCATGGATCAGCTCTGTCAATTGAGACAGTGAGTAAAGGGAAGGAGATCTCTCTCCTTCCACCCTGGTGGTACGAAAACATGAAAGCAGGAAGGAGAAGGGAGGTGGGCGTGATGTGTAGGTGTTAAGGCACGAAGCCAGACCTGTGGAAAATCAGGGGAAAATCACAGGTGAATGTGCCCAGGGATACGCGTCATGACCCGTCACCGAGCACGTGGACTCCCCAGCACCTCTGAAGCCTGTTTCCACGGTGGCTGAGTGCTGATGCTCAGTGACTTGAAAGCGAGAACCATATTTTTAAATCGATCCAATGGAAAACATGTAATTACAGAAAATTGGAGAGTTCCTAAAATAGGATTGTCTCAGGAAAGCAAACACTTTGTTAGACAATCCCATAAGATCATTTTTTCAGGCAAACAGATTATGGTGTCTATAAACTTTGCTGAGTGTCGATGTTCATTGATTTCAATCATAGCTTTAGTTGATTACTATATATAGAAACCTGTGTGTTACTAGGTGCTGCATATAGTAACATATATTTTACTATGTACTATACACCTTTGCTAGGTACTAAGATTTATTCCTCAAGGAAAATAGAATGAAAGTGGTGCTAAACAGAAATGGATACTGTGTATCTGAGATTAGTTCAGGCAAGAAGCTTGAGAAGACTCTTGAAGGACAAGGCATTTAGGCCAGATCTCAAAGATTAAGTAGGGTTTTGAAAGACAAAGTAGGTGGCAACAAGATATTTAGGAAGAAACAGCACAAGGGATGACACAATGTTGTGAAATGTGTACTCGGGTAGGAGTAGACCAGGGAGGTTGGAGGGTGGGTATGTGGAGGGTGATGGGAGGTCTTAACGGAACAGCAGGGTATGGGAACCAAGTTAGAATTTTGGAACTTACTGTCTAGGTAATGGAAGCGATTGAGAGTTTGTGCAAGGGGACACATGATTTAGGAGAGAATGTGCATCAGTATGAAGGATCAATTATAGGAGAGGCTGAGGGCAGTGAGATTGCTTAGGAGGTTATTGTGATAATATCCCTGATAGAGGGACTGAGAGACAACATAGGTTCAATGAGCTGTCCGCTGTGTATGGAGCTTGAGGGAGGATGCGTCGCAAACTTGGTGTGCTCATGCATCACTGGTCTTGTGCAATGGACATTCCCCATCGGAAGGTCTGAATGGGGACTACGATTCTGTGTTTCTAACAGAATGCTAGTCCGTGAATCGTATTTTGAGTAGCTAAATTTGGGATAAGTCCATGGAACCATCTTGTGAGGCTGGCTCTGTGTTTCATTAAATGAGGTGTTTGGATCAGGGGAAGATACAAGACTCCATGACCAGAAACATTCAGAATGAGGCAGCCCAACCAAGAGGTAGAAAAAGTGGATTATGGTTTCAGAAATGAGCTGAAGCTGGACTGAATCAGAAATCACTAGGGGAAGAAGGAAAGGAGAAAAGTGCGTGGCAAAGATCTCCCAGGGAGAAACAGTGTTCACAAACGCTCCCAGACGGAATGTGATGGGAGATGCGGAACAAAAAGGACACTTCATACCTACTTCTTCATGGCACTAATGCATGTGCCTTTATTTACTTATTTGTATGTATGAGAAGTAAATCTTGGTCACCCGATTAACATAACATCCTAAAGTTATAACACTCACGCTAATCTGTACCAGTGTAACTTCAAGAACATATCAAAAGTCTGCTCCTTCTCAGCCAACCCAGCCTGCCGTTGATGTCACAAAAGTACATCTTTATACTCTGTGTACATCTTTATACTCTGTCCAAAAACAAACTCACGCATATTAGGATATTAGTATATTAGTCTCTGAAATCAAGTAGAAAACGAGAAGTAGAGCTACACATCAAAGTCACACCAGTACTAGCTGTTACCACTGTCTGTGTGGAGTGTTAGCAGAGATTGTTCTTTCTCCATAAGGCGTTGAGCCTCTGCCCAGTGTCCTTCCGTTCCCACCTGCAGGGCAGGCCTAGCGGTCAAGATCTCTCAGCGTTGGTTTATGTGGGAATGTCTTCAGGTCTCCCCCATCGTCAGGTACTTTTGCCTGATGTAGGATTTTTAGTGAACCGCTTTTGTCCCACAACACTTTGAATACATCCACCCAGTGCCTCCGGTCTCCAGAGTTTCTGATGAGCCATCTGCTCATACTCTTATTGGCAAAAGGATAATGACAGCCACCCCCTCTCGGCTGCATAGATGTTAAGAATACAAGTTCTCTTGTGAACATGACATTTACTCCAATATCGCAATAACAGTTAAGTCGTAGCATCATTGTTAAGAAAAAGGAATGGAATGTTTTATATGTAGACACTCTAAGGTCTTGAAAAAGACAAAACTGATCACAGATTTTCAAATGGTCAATGAAAAGGTCACTGAAGCATCCTACATTTTTAAAATGTTGAATAAAGTTAACATCAATTTTTCTCACATAAACGAAAAGTTCTTTGGGTTGGTTGGTTTGTTTTTGGAGTGTAAAGGGGTCTCGAAACCAGGAAGTGAGAAAAGCACTGTGATTTCTCCCAAGCCGTGACTGGCCCGTGTCTTGCTCTGACCCAATAATGCACCATTGTGATGGAATGACAAAAATGCCCTATATAAGGCCCCGGTTGCCTGAGGTTTTTGTCCGTAGAGCCCAGGAAGCTGATCTGTGGTGACCTGTTGGACTGGACCAGTTAGCTTGTTTTCTCCTCTTTGTTGTTGGTTTGTTTATTTTCATTTGTCTTTATTCCTCGTTCTTGTTTTCCTTTTTTGTTATTCTCCTTTTCCTTATTTTCCTTATTTCCCTTTGTTCTTTTTACTTTCTTCATTTTTGTCCTATTTATTTTATTATTTTCTCATATATTTTATTTCCTGTTTTGTTTCTTATTTTATTTCTTTAAACATTTTTTTAGTTAGTATCATTAGTACCGTTAGAGTTAGTATTAGTATTGTTGTTAGTATAGTTGTTATTGTTTCTTTGTATCATTGTTTATTTGTATCATTTATTAGCACAGTTAGTAAGCACAGTTATCATTGTATTAGTATCAGTTAGCACAGTATAGTTAGTATTGTTTCTTAGCGTCGTTAGTAAGCATAGTTAGCCTCGTTTGTTTTGGTATCAGTTAGCATAGCACCATTAGTATTGTTTTTCGCGTAGTGAGCATAGTCAGTATCAGCATAGTCGGTAGAGTTGGTATAGTTCACTTACATAGTTTTTATCTGTAGTTGGTAGTGTGAGTGAGTGTAGACAGGGCATCACCATGCTACATGACCTTACAGCCTCCCCTAGTGAGGAGCAGCCCCCCGTTGTGTGCTATGAGCTCCTGCACACCATTGGCGAAGGAACATTTGCCAAAGTGAAGTTGGCCCGGCACGTTCAGACCGGGATAGAGGTGGCTGTGAAGGTCATTGATCGGCACGGGTCCTATAGACCTTACCGAGAAGTGCAATCTATGAAAAGCCTGAACCACCCCAATATCGTGAAACTCTTTGAAGTGATTGACACCGAGAACACACTCTTCCTTATCATGGAGCACGTGGATGGAGGGAGCCTTTCGGACTACCTTCGGGACTGCGGTGGCATGACAGAGCACGAGGCCCGAGGCGTCTTCCGGCAGCTGATGTCAGCGGTCCACTATTGTCACCAGAGGGGCATCGTCCACAGGGACCTGAAGCCACGCAACATCCTCCTGGATGCCGACCGGAACGTCAAAGTGGCGGACTTTGGGCTCAGTAATGAGTACGTTGGCCAGAAGCTGACCACTTTCTGTGGCAGCCTCAATTACGTCGCCCCAGAGATTCTCCTGGGACAAAGCTACGCCGGTCCCGGAGCGGACATATGGAGCCTGGGGGTCGTCCTCTTCAAAATGGTGTGCGGGAGACTGCCATTCGTGTCCGACAACCTGCGAGAACTAGGGAGAAAGATCATCAAAGGGCAGTACCGTCTGCCCTTCTTCATCTCCTCAGACCTAGCGGACCTCATAGGGAGGTGCCTCACCGTGGACCCCTGCCGCCGAGGAACACTCGACGAGCTGATGCGCCATCCGTGGACAAACGTGGGGCAGGAGGAACTGAGACCCTATGAGGAGCCGCCGTGCGAGGCCTTAAACCCCCAGGTGACCCAGGAGATGAGAAACATGGGGTTCGAGCAAGGAAGGATCGAGGAGTCTCTCCGCGAGAAAAGGTACGATCGAACAATGGGCACGTATCTCATACTGAGCCACAAAGCGCCCAAGGGGAAGGGCCGCACCATCGTCGTAAGGCCCTTCCCCGGCGCGGAGTCCTCCCTTGCCAGTTCTCACGTGAGCCACAGCGTCCGGCCATCCGGCTGGGAGATCCAAGAGCCGGCCCGTCCAGCAGCCAGCCCGGACTGGAGCGCCGCCATTCCCGCACCCACACCCGAGTTGGGGACCAGCGCTCCCTCAGCAGGACCAGCGTCAGGGACCACGAGTCCCGCACCCCAGCTGGAGGCAGAGACCAGCGCAGCCTTCACTGCACCAGAGAGTGGGACTTCCAGTCCTGTACCCCAACCGGAGTCGGGGACCTCCCGCCCTTCCCCCCAGCCTGGCCCTCGGCGCGCTGTCTCCACTCCCCGCACCAGCGGCCAAAGCAGAGCCCCAGAGAGGCGGCCTGAGGTGGAGACCCCAACGTCTTCCTTGGGCCAGAGCCGGGGCATTCGGCGCGTGGCCAGAAGGTTCTGCCACTTTTGGGCGAGGCAGCTCTGCTGCGGGAGAAAGAACAAAGTGCAGCCGTGAGGAGAGCCTCCCGACCACAAGGCAGGGCTGCAGACAAAGACTTTGGGGGGCCCAAGCCCGTCTCCCTGCATGTTAGAGGCTGAACGCAAAATGGCTGAGCTTCAAGGAGGCTGGCGAAAAGGTGCGGGAATCGGCCAGAGGCCGGACGCAAACAGCTGCAGGAGGGAGCCGTGCAAGGAGGACCCGCTGCGTGTGAAGGACTTGGTCCCCTGGACGATGAGGTGTGCAAACTGGCCCTGAGGTCTCTGCACAGGATACACATCAGGATGGTAGCGGACATCTCTGTGGCCTTCAGAAGTACTGGACTGTTCAGCTTGGAGCAAGCCTGGAGCCCTCTGGAAGACATTAGAAGAGGTCGCCCTTGCTACAGATCCACTCCATAGCCCCTACCTGGGTGAAACGTGAGACTGGACACTTTTTCCTGGGGCCCTTCTCCCCATCCCTGCTCCTCTCTTCCTCCATGTTTGTGGAGGAGGGGTGGTTCTTGCTAAACTTCTCGGTTTTCCCTTTACCTTGTAATAAAGCGGATTGTTCCACAAATATGTACCGGATACAGTTTTGCATTCTCCCTGAAGAGAATTGGGGTTGTGCATCCCTCAGTTTGAGAAGCATGTAGTGATATAGTGTGGGGACTTAATTAGAACGAATGGAAATAGGACTGAAGAGAAAGATGCCGTCAGTTCCCGATAGGAATGAATGTGGTTCCAAGGGGAGAAGGCCTGTGAGCCATCCTGCAAGGCAGAAAGGCAGAGAGCGTGTGACCTTCATACACTCATCACTTCACGTTTTGAGAAGGGCCGAAGGTAACTTTAGTCCTGTGGCCTGTGTGAATTAGGTCTGTGAGGTCCATAATAGGAGAGTAAAGTCCCATGAAGCACTCTGTGTGGGGCATCGGAGAAGTGGCAGGGTGTGGGCCCCAAAGCGACTTGGTGGTCACTCACCTGTGCATCCTAGTTTCCTCCTGATGAGGCAGGAGCCGGGCCTTCCTCTTAGCGCCTCGGAAAGGGGCCTGATGTGTGAGTTTGAACTGGAAATGGAGAGGAAGCATGGGGGCAGGCGTGAGCTGGAGTATGAGGCGCAGAGGGTACCGAGGTGGGGGCAGAGGCAGGGGGAGGGGTGTTGGACCACACCCCAATCACAGACTGACAGCAAAAGACAGCTGAGGCACAGAAGACAAAAGCGGAAAACCTCTAGCTGGATACGGATTTTTCCGTGATGTCAAACGGCACTGAGCGTGTGCAGGGTCTTACGAGATGTGTTGGCGGTTGGTGTGGCGTACCACCCGGACCCCTTTGGGACTGAAGCGCTCTCTCCCAGCTGCTGGGACAGTGGGCTGTGATGATTCAGTCAGGTCCTTTGCCTGGATGTACCTCCTTCAGAAGAGAGCGGCCTCACTCAAAGATATTGCTTTGATGGGCTTGGAAGATATTGAAGTCAGACAAAGATAACCACTATTTGATTCCACTTATAAACGGAATTAAAGGAGTGAAAAGGACAAAGTAATCAAAAACAGACTCTCAAAGATAGTGGACTATGTGGTGACAGACACAACATTGGGAGGGGGTTTGTGACACTGGAGAATGACATGGAGGGTTAAAGAAGTACGAATGAGTAGGTGATGGATGGTCACGGGGATGGGGAGCATGGCATAGGGAATGCAATTAATACATTGGCCAGATGGAGGGCCAGGGGATCATTTTACTAACTGTATAGATGTGGAACCAAGGTACTGCATACTTGAAAGTAATTAAAATAAATAAATAAATACATGAGACAAAATGAAATAAATAAAATAAAATAAATTTAAAAGAATATAAAATATAAAAGAAAATTTGCTAGAATGACAGATCTTATAAGGGACAGAGGCCTGAGTCACTGAAAATTATGGGTCCTGGGGACTTAGAAACAGTTCTTTTGTCTCTGGAGCCCAATCCTTTAACTTATTCTATATAACCATAATTTGGTATAAAAATTATAAAAAATCATCTGGTTTGGTGAAAATGGTACTTGATATCAAATTATCAAAGGAAATCTCTTAGGACTAAAATGCTCAATTAGAGGAAATCATAACTTTGTCCTTCTTCTGCCCAAAAGTGAGCAAAAGCAAGCAATAACCAACCGAGGTCCTTGCCTCAGAGAGGCATTCTAAATGTCACTCCATTGATAGTAAAGAGATAGAGGCCCCCCTACATAGACTACGTACCTGTGCAAACTTGGAGACATCACATACCCCAGATTACTCATGTGTGTCATAAATAATAATAATAATAATAATAATAATAATAATAATAATAATAATAAAACATGTGGCATCAGTAAAAGGTGGATCACAGTACATTCTGAAAAAGCTATGAATGGTTAAATGATATGTGAGATAACATATGAGATAATAAATGTGAAAATGCAGTTCCTGACACCTAATACTCAAAAGTTGAGCTGTTCCAATCACCACCATCTATATGTTGTTAGAATTTGAGAATCAAATAAGATAATATGTAGAATGCTCCTTCAAATAAATGTTGTATTCTGTTATATTTCATATATCAAAGTGGTCATTTGTCAAGTATTTGAGAAATTGCTTTTAAAATTATGTTTCATCTTTTTATTTCTATTATATAAAAGATAGTATGCAATCAATATAGTCGTGGTGTGGTCCTAGAAGATGATCATTTCCATTCATCCAGTGGGGGGAAAAATCCTTCCGTTTCTAGCATATATAAATGAAATATCTTTAAAAAAATTCATAATGCATGCAATAGCAACATTTTAAATAAAGCAGGAATCGGTACCGTGTTCCTGTGTTTTTTTCGTTCCTTAAGATCCGGTATGTCACCCGGCACTTTTACTCAGCATGTCTTTCCCCGCCCCCCTTTCGTTTCAAGTATATACTTCCAAGTACATCGGTTAGACATTCGGATGGTTTATAAAACGGTCCCCCTATTTGCTCCTTCTCTCCTCTGGTTTTCCCTCTACCCAGATTATTATTGCAATTCCTAGGCTGTGCTTCCCATCCCCATGTCCATCTAGCAACTAGCAATTTGCACTTCTTTAACCCTTTTTATCCCTCTTCCAGCTCCCAAACCTCCAACCCTCCGTCTGTGACCAAATTGGCCTTTGGATGTGAGAGTCAGGCTTTCATTAATTTGTTCTTTTTGTTCCTTAGATTGAGCATGTTAGCGAATCGTATGGTGTCTGCCTTTCTCTGTCTGGTGATTTCACTCAGCATAACAATCCATACGTCCAACCATGTCATTTCAAATGCTAGGATTTCATGTTTGTGATGGCTGAATAATATTCCTTTATATATAGGAACCATTACTTTTATCCAATCGTCTCTTGATGGGCATTTAGGTTGCTCTTACATCGTGTCTATTATAAATTGTGCTGTCATGAATATTGGGGTTCATAGGTTATCGTTGTGGTTTTCTACCTACTCCTGCTCCTCTCTTCCTCCATGTTTGTGGAGGAGGGGTGGTTCTTGCTAAAATTCTCCGTTTTCCCTTAACCTTGTGATAAAGAGGATTGGTCCACAAAGGTGTATCGGATAAAGTTTTGCATTCTCCCTGAAGAGAATTGGGGTTGTGCATCCCTCAGTTTGAGAAGCATGTAGTGATGTAGTGTGGGGACTTAATTAGAACGATTGGAAATAGTACTGAATAGAATGATGCCGTCAGTTCCCAATTGGAATGAATGTGGTTCCAAGGGGAGAAGGCCTGTGAGCCATCCTGCACGGCAGAAAGGCAGAGATCGTGTGACCTTCGTACACTCATCACTTCACGTTTTGAGAAGGACCGAAGGGACCTTTAGTCCTATGGCCTGTGTGAATTAGGTCTGTGAGGTCCATAATAGGATAGTAAAGTCCAGTGAAGCAGCCTGTGTGGGGCATCGGAGAAGTGGCATGGTCGTGGGCCCCAAAGCGACTTGGCGGTCACTCACCTGTGCAGATGAGTGTCCTCCTGATGAGGCAGGAGCTGGACCTTCACTTGGCACCTCAGAAAGTGGTCCTATTGTGTGAATTTGACATGGAAATGGAGAATAAGCATGGGGGCAGGTGTGAGCTGGAGTATGAGGTCCATACGGTACCGAGGTGGACTTGAGGCATAGGAAGCGGTGTTGTACCAGGACTCCAATCACAGATTTAAAGCAAAAGACAGCTGAGTCTCAGAAGACAAAAGAGGAAAACCTCTAGCTGAGTTCGGATTGTTCCTTGATGTCATACGGCACTGAGCGTGCGCAGGGTCTTATGAGATATTTTGGCCGATGGTGCGGTGAACCACCCAGACCCCTTTGGGACTGAAGCGCTCTCTCCCAGCTGCTGGAAAAGTTGACTGTAGTGATTCAGTCATGTCCTTTGCCTGGAATTGCCTTGTTCAGAAATATTGGCGTCACCCAAGTTTTTCCTCCCTTTCTAGAGTCAGCCAGCCTAAGGACAATACCTGGCCCATGTGGGGATGTAAAGGATCTCACCCTTGCTCAAAGAGCAGGTCTCTGCAGGCACACTCAGCTTAAGGAAACTCACAGGGATCATCTGACATCCTAGCTGAAACCACAAGACAGTCCAACTATTTCTGCTCGATTCCCGTTCCTTCCCTCACTCACAGATGTTGTTTCCGAAAGCATTGCCTAGTACAATTTCATCTCAGAGTCTGCTTCCCAGAAATCTGATCCAAGTTTGATGTAGAGTTTGTTTCTAGACATTAAACTGCAAAAATCATTCCTGTTTGAGGGTGCATCTCCCTAGGCTCTTTCTTGAATAGAGGTCTCACTTCTCTACCTCAATCACCCTCTATTTTGATTCTTGCTTCTGAAATTGTACTAGCAGGTGCTGCCCCACCATATGTGCAGAACGGCCTGACAATTCTGGAGGGCATTTGCTTTAGTAAGTTCATATTCCTTGTTTTCTATCTCATCTTCATTTGCCCCTCGCACACCCCTTATTTTGCAGAGAGCTGCTACAGTACACATCCTTCCTTCTTAGTTTCTATGATTTACCTGTATTGCTGAAGACTGCACTTACCTAATGTCCTGTTTAAAAAGGAAGGGCCCAGACTCAATAATTATATGCAGATCAGGCTGAAATGAAAGGCATAGGAAAAACACTCTGTGAGGAAAAGCAGGTAACAGAGGTGCTGCACAGGTTAGAAACATGAGCGAGAAACCACCAAGTGAGCCTCAGCCCGGAGACCTGAAAGCTAATACAGAAGGGAGAGAGGAATGTTACACGCTGTCATTTCAATTTCCAGGGAGAAATCTAGAAACAACAACAACAGCAAGAAAAGGAAAGAAAAACAAATAAAAAGAATGTGAAAGTGATATTAAACTCTTCAACATAAGCTCAGGTCGTGGGGAAGCAGAATTTAAAAACGGTGCCTTTCCTGGCTTCATTTTAACTCACATCCCCACGTGACTGCAAGGTGATCGTTCTGTGAAAGTGCCATGTGGTAGACACGGTTTGTTGTTCAGGTGCTAGAATAATAGCATCAATAGACAGACAAGGGTCAATTGGAAGACAGCATCAGAGACAATCTGTGGATGGGAGAGATCAATTACAAGCAAAGGAAATGGGATTGATGCAGGTAGTCTCATCCACTGCCCAGGGAGCGTGAAGATGCAGGTGATCTTGGGAGTGCCACATGCTCTAATGGGAGAAGCCTGTGCTAGAGTGTCACCTGTCCAAATGGGACAAGGGCTGGGAAAAGAAAAGGTAGTTTGGAAAAGTCGGCAGGCACTTCCCAGGGGGCAGACTCTGTGGCAGTCAAGCAGAGAGCTGTAAAGAGGCATCACTGCAGGTCCAGACTAGACTGTGAAAGCAGCCCTTTGGGAGGCAAGTGTGAACCTGAAACCAGCTTCAACATTCTGATGAGGTGGCACCATTACCCAAGGCACAGAGTCCATCAGTTCAGATAACTTCTAGTCTATTTTCTCATTTGTAATCGATTCAAGAAAATGGTGAACAAGTTGAATGTGTGTCCATAAGTAGGGCTTAAGGTTCACTAGCCTGTGGACTCATATAAGGTTGGGATCTGGTCTTATTCACCTGTGTATCACAAGTGTCCATCACATTAGATATGCTTAGCCAATGTTTTATGAATTAATGAATGACAGACAACTGGGGAAAGAAATACCCCTGCAGCAGAGTTCCAGACCACAATTCTGGCAGTCACCAGTCAATACATCTGAGGGTCTTTGAGAGCCCAAAGGGTTGAATCCCAGAAAGAGATCAGTACTTTGCTTCCTTTCTCGGGCTCAGAACATCCCTTTTCAGGGGTTAAATCCCCCTCCATAGAGTCAGGCAGGCTCCCAAGGTTAAAAATGAGATAGGATCCCTCTTTCTTAAGTCCAAGTGTGAAAGAGAAGATACTGATGGCAAGGATTCATTAATTAATGGAACAAATGAGAGATGCTGTATCGTTTAGCAGTTCAGGGTATGGGCCTATCAGCCAGAGGACTAGATTTAAAATACTGTCTCTGGTACTTCCTAATTGGTTATGTTGTTTAGCAAGTTATCTATCCTTCCTGTGTTTCAGTTTCTTCCTTGTACAAAAAGGATAATAATGGTTCTTGATCAATGACATTTTCATGATGATTAAGTTAAGTAATCCATGGAAAACATTTAGAAGACTACTGATAAATAACAGCTGCATAATGTGTTGTGGGTGGGAGGTCAATGAAATCATAGTTCCTAATTTCGATTCAGGGGTAGGTATATCCATGGGGCGAATGTCCCATAATGGAAACTTGTGGTGCTTCTATGAGGGACTTTCTAGTTTTCCGCCGTTTGAGTCCTATAGCACATTCATCTTTTTCTTAATTTCTTACCAGTGAAACGTCAGCATTCATTTTCCTGAAAGGGATACTGGGTGAAAGGCTAGATGTTTATGCGAATGATGTTAGATGCTGCCATTTTGCATTCCGAGCGATCGTACCAAGGAATAGCTCTCCCTCGGGCATCGACAACTGAGTATGTCACCACACTTTGGAATTGTTGTCCGTCTAAGAGGTGAACGCAGAACTACCTCAGTGTCGTTCTGCCGTTTTGAAATATAAATTAAGGCAGAAAGAATTATCTCTAGTGGTTTGGGAATGAAGACATAATATTACCGAGAGCATATATCAGAAAGCGAAGGTGTTTTTACTGGGGTCTGTCTGAACAGACCTGTGCCGATAGTCACAGACTCCCTTGGGGGCTGAGTCTGTGACACTTCTTACAGTACCGAGAATTTACTGATAACCCCAGCTGCCAGTTCCTCCACAGAATCCTCAATTAGGTCTGGAGCTGAAAGATATGTATGTTTCAGAACTACCTCGGTGTCATATAAGGTATCCCCCACTAGCCACCATGCGTTCAGAATTTATTTGAACCAGGTGCTAGAAGGTGGAGATACAACGGTGAGAAAAATCAAATCTGGAGCCTCATGGAGCACGCAGGCTGGGAGTGGAGAGCACCAGTGGTCACAGGACGCCAGAAAGATACTAAACATGGACGGCAACAAGTGGTGTGAGAGCTTAAAACTGAGTGTCGACCTTTGATGGCTGTGGCAGGTGGAATAATGTCTCCCACAGACATGCACATCCTCCTTGCCCAAGCCTGTGACTGTGTTACGTTTCATGGCAAGGGAGAATTGAAGGTTTAGATGAAACTCAGAGCGTCACCTGGCAGGCCTTAAAATAAAAAGATGATCCTGAATTATCTGGGTGGGTCCCATGTAATCACAAAGGCCTTAAATGGAGCAGAGTGAGAAGAATCAGGGAAGGAGATGTGGCCATGAAAGCAGAGGATGGAGATCCAAGTGATGCGGTTGCTGGCCTTGAACACAGAAGGAGTCACAAGCCAAGGAACGTGGGCAGCTCTGGAAGAGAGAAAAGTTAGGGAGACAGGTTCTCACCCGGAGCCTCCAGAAGGAGTGCAGCCCTGCACGCACTTTGAGTGAGCCCAGTGTCACCCGTTTTGGACTTCCGACCACCAGAACCGTAAAGAGAATAAATGTGTGTTGCTTTAAGCCATGGGTTTGGGGTATTTGGTTACAGCAACAATAGGAAAGTAACAGAGGGGGAGGGTGTGGAATCTTCTACCAGGTGATGGTTCTTGAACAGAGATCTGAAGAAATTTCAGATTCTACCTGGCAGGTGAGGTGAGGGCAGTGAGAGGAGCCATGGCTTCAGAGGAGGGGGAAGAGCCAGCAGGCGTCTGAGCTCATGGGGCCAGCCGGGCAGGTTCAGCACATTGGTTCTTCTAAAAGCAATGGGGGCCCACTGCAGGGCTTAAGTCTCACCAGACTGGCTTAGCACAGTGCCCATCTCTGATTGGTCCCCTGCTTTGCTCTGCCTATTGTCTCTCACACAGTTCTCAGAAGCACAAACTAGTGTGAACCGGGCACAATAAGAAAGGTAAATAGGCTGGCGGGACATTACACCATGAATTCCAAAGGCAGCTGCGTTATTTGTGCATTGACACCAGGCATCCTCTCCTTTCATATAAATGAGAAATGAAAAGCTGACACGTACACCAAAAAATAATCCCGGTAAATACTTTGTTTTATTGGGAATAGAGAGTACAATAACACAAGATTTGCTTTCATACTAAAAGCTAAATGAACTCTGGAGAACAGGTTGACGGATAAGTGTGGTGTGATATCTGGTGGCTAAAGTTACCAATTTTCATGTCTTCCTTCTTGGCATGATTTAGATACACTCAGTGATAAAATGTACACTGAAACCAATCCCCATTGAGGAACTACTATGCAGAAACCATGAAACAGAAGTCTTGTGGGTCCCAGGCCTGGCTGGTCCCAAGTCTGACTGTGATCCAGGTTCATGGCTACGAATAGGACCCTGGATTTAGAGTGTCACATTAGTGTAGTCGGGCGCCTATGCCTAAAACATGTAAACATAATCAGCTCATTGTATCATGCATGTGTGGCTGAATGCCAAGATTGCACTCTGATATGTGTGGAGCCCATGCGCTCCCTGCGGAGCAGAAAGGGAGCAGAA
Organism: Eonycteris spelaea; assembly: GCA_003508835.1. Taxonomy (NCBI): domain Eukaryota; kingdom Metazoa; phylum Chordata; class Mammalia; order Chiroptera; family Pteropodidae; genus Eonycteris; species Eonycteris spelaea. The sequence continues at coordinate 5,697 of PUFA01002396.1, read as the reverse complement.
GAGCAAAAACAATAGAACTGCTCTCCCCACAATAGAACTGCACCCCCTGCAGTAAATTTGGTGCCTGCCATTTCTTTCTCTTATCAGGCCCTTGTGCATTCTTCCAACTGGGCATCTCACCACCAAAACCTTCCCTTCTCTATCAGCTCAGTGCTGACAGGGCTGAGGAGGAAATCAAGATGAACATGTGCTACCTCTGCTCTCCTTGGAGGTGGCAGATCAGTTAAAGAGTTGAGGGTAAGACAAATACTTAGATGTTCTAATACTGCATCGTAGAGCTACATAATTCCCCCCATTAAGGAGGTGTTTCATGACCAGAAAAGAATGAGGCCTAGGGTGGAGACGCAGAGCTGGGATCCATCAGACAACAGGTGAGTGTTGAGAAGTGATGTGAAGAATGGGCAGAAACACTCAGCACTACGACTTATACAGTGTAGTTGTTGAATAGATATTAACTCCTATGAAAGAGCACCCAGCATGGATGAGGTTCCATAGTGAGGTTCCATATGTATAGATGTGCATATATATGTATATACATACCCGCACATATACGTATATGGGGGATTTGAGAAAACCAGACTCTGTGGCCATTTGCTGAAACCCAGGCCTCTCCCTCGCTCACCCTGGGGCCTGAGCTCCTCCTGCGGATACTATGCTGAGCATTTTAGATGGAAAACTGAGCCTGTGAGAGGTGAAACCTGAGGACACAAGTGACAGAATCAGAATGCACACCAACAGCTGTGTGAAGTGTGCCCTAAAGGACCTCTTTCCCCCAGGCCATGACCTCCACTGTGCCATTCCTCCTCAGGGATGGATGCCTGCTAGGATGATGCAAGGGTGGGCCAAAGCAGGCCTGGGCATGCCCCGGGTGGCTGATTGTCTCCACCTTGAGGACACAGAGGGCAGTGGGCCCCAGTCTGGACCCCCAGGATCCTGTGTGCCGGCGAAGGCCCTCAAGGATGTGCAGCCAGGGTCGGGCCATGCCTGGACATGCCCTTCCTGTCCCGCAAGTCGAGGGGAAGCCTGTGCTAGTGCCCCAAGTGAGACACTTCAGAAACCCGCCACCGGAGCTTGATATGGGCGTCATAAAAGAGTATTTTGCCAGAGCTATCATATACATATATGTGCATGTATATGTACATGTGTACTCACACCTCTACGGATATGGTGGACTTGAGAAGAACCAGGCCCCCTGGCCACAGGTCTTGCTGAAATCCAGGGCTCTCCCTCCCTCAGCCTGGGGCCTGAGCGCCTCCTGCTGGTCCTTTGCTGAGCATTTCAGATGTAAATCCAGCCTCAGAGAGGTGAACCCTGAGGGCACAAGTGACAGAATCAGAAACAGAGCCACAGCTGGGTGAGGTGTGCCCTTAATGATCTCTTTACCCCAGGCTGAGGATGCCACTCTGCCTTTTCCTCCACAGGGAATCATGCCAGCTGGAGGATGCAGGGGTGGGCCAAAGCAGGCCTAGGCACGCCCCGTGTGGCGGGCCTAGACCCTCCTTTCGGACAGAGAGTGCAGTGGGACCCAGTCTGGAACCCAAGGAGCCCTGTGTGCCGGTGAAGGCCCCTCAAGGATGTGCAGCCAGTGCGGGCTGATGCCTGAACCTGCGCTCCCTGAGCCAGGCCACGGGGAAGACTGGGCAAGTGCCGCAGGCGAGACATTTCTCAGAAATCCGCCACTGGAGCTTGAAATGGGTGTCAAAAAAGGGTGTTTTGCCAGAGCTACCATACACATATGTGCATATGTATTTACATATATACTTAGGCATATGTGTATATGGTGGATTTGTGAAGAACAAGGCCCTGTGGCCCACAGATCTTGCTGGAAATCTAGGCCTCCCCTCCCTCTCCGATGGGCCTGAGCTCCTCGTGCTGGTCCTTTGCTGAGCATTTCAGATGTAAAACTGAGCCTCAGAGAGGTGAACATTAGGGGCACAAGTGACAGAATCCCATTTCAGACACCAGCTGTGTGTGGTATTCCCTCAAGCCCTCTTTCCCCCAGGCCGAGGCCGCCACTCTCCCTTTCCCTACACAGGGATGGATGCCTGCTGGGAGGATGGAAGGGTGGGCCAAAGCAGGCCCGGGCACGCCCTGTGTGGTAGGACATGACTCTTCCTTGAGGACGGAGAGTGCAGTGGGACCCAGTCTGGACCCCAAGGAGCCCTGTTTGCCGACGAGGAGCCCTAGAAGTTGTGCAGCCAGGGTCGGCCAATACCTGAACAGGCGCTCCTGAGGCCAGGCCACGGGGAAGCCTGCGCACGTGCAGCAAGCAGACATTTCTCAGAAATCCGTCACTGGAGCTTGTAATCGGCCTCAAAGAAGAGTGTCGCTAGAGATACCATATACACATCGGTATATACATATGCACATATGCACTTACACACCCGTGCATATGCGCACATGCACTTACACATGTGTGCATATGTGCACACGTGCACTTGCACATGTGTGCATATGCGCACAGCGCACTTGCACATGTGTGCATGTGTGCGCACGTTACTTACACCTGTGTGCATGTGTGTGCATGTGTGCTCACGTACATGTGCATAGGTGTGTGCATGTGCCCTTACACAGGCGTGTGTTTGTGCACATGTGTGCTTACACGTGTGTGTGTCTGAATTTGGGCCTTAAACATATGTGTGTATGTGTGCGCGTGAGCACTTACGCATATATCTATATATGCACATATGGACTTACACGTATGTGTATATATACATATATACTTACTCGCATGTGTATATATACACATAACACACATATGTGTGTGCGTGTATATAATATATATATAATATATATATATATATATATATATATATATATATATATATATATATATACACGCACACACATATGTGTATATGGTGGATTTGAGAAGAACAAGGCCCTGTACGCACAGTTTGCTATAAATCCAGGCCTCTCACTCACTCTCCGTTGGGCCTGAGCTCGTCCTACTGGTCCTTTCCTGAGCATTTCATATGGAAAACTGAGCCTCAGTGAGGTGAACATTAGGGTCCCAAGTGACAGAATTAGAATTCAGACACACAGCTGTGTGACGTGTGCCCTAAATGGCCTCTTTCCCACAGGCCGAGGACGCCACTCTGCCGTTTCCTCTACAGGGATGGATGCGTGCTGGACGATGCATGGGTGGGCCAATGCAGGCCTGGGCACGCCCTGTGTTTTAGACCTTGACTCCTCTTTGAGGACAGAGAGTGCAGTGGGACCCAGTCTGGAACTCAAGGAACCCTGTGTGACAGCGAGGTCCCCTCAAGGATGTGCAGCCAGTGTCAGCCGTTGCCTGAAACTGCCCTCCCTGAGCCCAGCCCTGGGGAAGCCTGTGCAAGTGCCATGAGCGTGACATTTCTCAGAAATCCGCCACTGGACCTTGAAATGGCCGTCCAAAGAGAGTGTTTTGCCAGAGCTACCATATACACAGATGTCTATATATATATATATATGTACATATATACATTCACAGATGTGTATATGGTGGATTTGAGAAGAACCGGGCCCTGTGGCCACAGGGCTTGCTGAAATCCAGGCCTCTCCCTCCCTACCCTGGGGCCTGAGCTCCTCTTGCTCCTCCTTTGCTAGGCATTGCAGATGGAAACCTGAGCCTCAGAGCGGTGAACCCTGAGGGCACAGAAGTGACAGAATCAGAATTCAGACCCACAGCAGGGAGAGGTGTGCCCTTAAGGACCTCTTTCCCCCAGGCCGAGGCTGCCACTCTGCCTTTTCCTCCACAAGGATGGATGCCTGCTGGGAGGATCAAGGGTGGGCCAAAGCAGGCCTGGGCATGCCCCGGGTGGCTGACTTGTCTCCGCCTTGAGGACACAGAGGGCAGTGGGCCCCAGTCTGGACCCCAGGATCGCTGTGTGCCGGCGAAGGCCCCTCAAGGATGTGCAGCCAGGGTCGGGCCATGCCTGGACATGCCCTTCCTGTCCCGCAAGTCGAGGGAAGCCTGTGCTAGTGCCCCAAGTGAGACACTTCTCAGAAACCCGCCACCGGAGCTTGAAATGGGCGTCATAAAAGAGTATTTTGCCAGAGCTATCATATACATATATGTGCATGTATATGTACATGTACTCGCACCTCTACGGATATGGTGGACTTGAGAAGAACCAGGCCCCCTGGCCACAGGTCTTGCTGAAATCCAGGCCTCTCCCTCCCTCAGCCTGGGGCCTGAGCTCCTCCTGCTGGTCCTTTGCTGAGCATTTCAGATGTAAATCCAGCCTCAGAGAGGTGAACCCTGAGGGCAAGTGACAGAATCAGAATTCAGAGCCACAGCTGGGTGAGGTGTGCCCTTAATGATCTCTTTCCCCCAGGCTGAGGATGCCACTCTGCCTTTTCCTCCACAGGGAATCATGCCTGCTGGGAGGATGCAGGGGTGGGCCAAAGCAGGCCTAGGCACGCCCCGTGTGGCGGCCTAGACTCCTCCTTCGGGACAGAGAGTGCAGTGGGACCCAGTCTGGAACCCAAGGAGCCCGTGTGCCGGTGAAGGCCCCTCAAGGATGTGCAGCCAGTGCGGGCTGATGCCTGAACCTGCGCTCCCTGAGCCAGGCCACGGGGAAGACTGGGCAAGTGCCGCAGGTGAGACATTTCTCAGAAATCCGCCACTGGAGCTTGAAATGGTGTCAAAAAAGGGTGTTTTGCCAGAGCTACCATACACATATGTGCATATGTATTTACATATATACTTAGGCATATGTGTATATGGTGGATTTGTGAAGAACAAGGCCCTGTGGCCCACAGATCTTGCTGGAAATCTAGGCCTCCCCTCCCTCTCCGATGGGCCTGAGCTCCTCGTGCTGGTCCTTTGCTGAGCATTTCAGATGTAAAACTGAGCCTCAGAGAGGTGAACATTAGGGGCACAAGTGACAGAATCCCATTTCAGACACACAGCTGTGTGTGGTATTCCCTCAAGCCCTCTTTCCCCCAGGCCGAGGCCGCCACTCTGCCTTTCCCTCCACAGGGATGGATGCCTGCTGGAGGATGGAAGGGTGGGCCAAAGCAGGCCCGGGCACGCCCTGTGTGGTAGGACATGACTCTTCCTTGAGGACGGAGAGTGCAGTGGGACCCAGTCTGGACCCCAAGGAGCCCTGTGTGCCGACGAGGAGCCCTAGAAGTGTGCAGCCAGGGTCGGCCAATACCTGAACAGGCGCTCCCTGAGGCCAGGCCACGGGGAAGCCTGCGCACGTGCAGCAAGCAAGACATTTCTCAGAAATCCGTCACTGGAGCTTGTAATCGGCCTCAAAAAAGAGTGTGTCGCTAGAGATACCATATACACATCGGTGTATATATATGCACATATGTACTTACACACCCGTGCATATGCGCACCATGCACTTACACATGTGTGCATATGTGCACACGTGCACTTGCACATGTGTGCATATGCGGACACGCACACTTGCACATGCGTGCATGTGTGCACGTTACTACCTGTGTGCAGTGTGTGCATGTGTGCTCACGTATATGTGCATAGGTGTGTGCATGTGCCTTACACAGGCGTGTGTTTGTGCACATGTGCGCTTACACGTGTGTGTCTGAATTTGGGCTTACACATATGTGTGTATGTGTGCGCTGAGCACTTATGCATATATCTGTATATATGCACATATGTACTTACACGTATGTGTATATATACATATATACTTACTCGCATGGTATATATACACATAACACTTACACATATGTGTG
>PUFA01002395.1:0-27723 GCA_003508835.1 Eonycteris spelaea | reverse complement strand
CTGCAAGTGCCGCAAGTGAGCCATTTCTCAGAAATCCGCCCCTGGGGCTTGAAACGGGCGTCAAAAAAGAGCGTTTTGCCAACGCTTCCATATACATATATGTGCATATATATGTCCATATAGACTTACACATATATGTATATGGTGGATTTGAGGAGAACAGGGCCCTGGCCCCCAGATCTGGCAGGAAATCCAGGCCTCTCCCTCCCTCAGCCTTGGGCCTGAGCTCGGCCTGCTGGTCCTTTGCTGAGCTTTTCCGGTGGAAAACTGAGCCTCAGAGAGCTGAACACTAAGGTCACAAGGGACAGAATCAGAACTCAGATCCACAGCTGTGTGAGGTGTGCCCTGAGTGACCACTTTTTTTTTTTGGCCAACAGGGTTGTATGCCTGCTGGGAGGATGCAAGGAAGGCCCAAAGCGGGCTGTGTGGCGGAACGTGACTGCGCCCTGAGGACAGAGAGTGCCCTGGGACGCAGTCTGGACCCCAAGGAGCCCTGTGTGCCGGCCAAGGTCCCCCAAGATGTGCAGCCAGGGTCCCGATGCCTGAACCTGCCCTCCCTGAGCCCAGGCCACGGGTAGCCTCTGCAAGTGCCGCAAGTGAGCCATTTCTCAGAAATCCGCCCCTGGGGCTTGAAACGGGCGTCAAAAAAGAGCGTTTTGCCAACGCTTCCATATACATATATGTGCATATATATGTCCATATAGACTTACACATATATGTATATGGTGGATTTGAGGAGAACAGGCCCTGGCCCCCAGATCTGGCAGGAAATCCAGGCCTCTCCCTCCCTCAGCCTTGGGCCTGAGCTCGGCCTGCTGGTCCTTTGCTGAGCTTTTCCGGTGGAAAACTGAGCCTCAGAGAGCTGAACACTAAGGTCACAAGGGACAGAATCAGAACTCAGATCCACAGCTGTGTGAGGTGTGCCCTGAGTGACCACTTTTTTTTTTTGGCCAACAGGGTTGTATGCCTGCTGGGAGGATGCAAGGAAGGCCCAAAGCGGGCTGTGTGGCGGAACGTGACTGCGCCCTGAGGACAGAGAGTGCCCTGGGACGCAGTCTGGACCCCAAGGAGCCCTGTGTGCCGGCCAAGGTCCCCCCAAGATGTGCAGCCAGGGTCGGCCGATGCCTGAACCTGCCCTCCCTGAGCCCAGGCCACGGGTAGCCTCTGCAAGTGCCGCAAGTGAGCCATTTCTCAGAAATCCGCCCCTGGGGCTTGAAACGGGCGTCAAAAAAGAGCGTTTTGCCAACGCTTCCATATACATATATGTGCATATATATGTCCATATAGACTTACACATATATGTATATGGTGGATTTGAGGAGAACAGGGCCCTGGCCCCCAGATCTGGCAGGAAATCCAGGCCTCTCCCTCCCTCAGCCTTGGGCCTGAGCTCGGCCTGCTGGTCCTTTGCTGAGCTTTTCCGGTGGAAAACTGAGCCTCAGAGAGCTGAACACTAAGGTCACAAGGGACAGAATCAGAACTCAGATCCACAGCTGTGTGAGGTGTGCCCTGAGTGACCACTTTTTTTTTTTTTTTTTTTTTTTTTGGCCAACAGGGTTGTATGCCTGCTGGGAGGATGCAAGGAAGGCCCAAAGCGGGCTGTGTGGCGGAACGTGACTGCGCCCTGAGGACAGAGAGTGCCCTGGGACGCAGTCTGGACCCCAAGGAGCCCTGTGTGCCGGCCAAGGTCCCCCCAAGATGTGCAGCCAGGGTCGGCCGATGCCTGAACCTGCCCTCCCTGAGCCCAGGCCACGGGTAGCCTCTGCAAGTGCCGCAAGTGAGCCATTTCTCAGAAATCCGCCCCTGGGGCTTGAAACGGGCGTCAAAAAAGAGCGTTTTGCCAACGCTTCCATATACATATATGTGCATATATATGTCCATATAGACTTACACATATATGTATATGGTGGATTTGAGGAGAACAGGGCCCTGGCCCCCAGATCTGGCAGGAAATCCAGGCCTCTCCCTCCCTCAGCCTTGGGCCTGAGCTCGGCCTGCTGGTCCTTTGCTGAGCTTTTCCGGTGGAAAACTGAGCCTCAGAGAGCTGAACACTAAGGTCACAAGGGACAGAATCAGAACTCAGATCCACAGCTGTGTGAGGTGTGCCCTGAGTGACCACTTTTTTTTTTTTTTTCTTTTGGCCAACAGGGTTGTATGCCTGCTGGGAGGATGCAAGGAAGGCCCAAAGCGGGCTGTGTGGCGGAACGTGACTGCGCCCTGAGGACAGAGAGTGCCCTGGGACGCAGTCTGGACCCCAAGGAGCCCTGTGTGCCGGCCAAGGTCCCCCCAAGATGTGCAGCCAGGGTCGGCCGATGCCTGAACCTGCCCTCCCTGAGCCCAGGCCACGGGTAGCCTCTGCAAGTGCCGCAAGTGAGCCATTTCTCAGAAATCCGCCCCTGGGGCTTGAAACGGGCGTCAAAAAAGAGCGTTTTGCCAACGCTTCCATATACATATATGTGCATATATATGTCCATATAGACTTACACATATATGTATATGGTGGATTTGAGGAGAACAGGGCCCTGGCCCCCAGATCTGGCAGGAAATCCAGGCCTCTCCCTCCCTCAGCCTTGGGCCTGAGCTCGGCCTGCTGGTCCTTTGCTGAGCTTTTCCGGTGGAAAACTGAGCCTCAGAGAGCTGAACACTAAGGTCACAAGGGACAGAATCAGAACTCAGATCCACAGCTGTGTGAGGTGTGCCCTGAGTGACCACTTTTTTTTTTTTGGCCAACAGGGTTGTATGCCTGCTGGGAGGATGCAAGGAAGGCCCAAAGCGGGCTGTGTGGCGGAACGTGACTGCGCCCTGAGGACAGAGAGTGCCCTGGGACGCAGTCTGGACCCCAAGGAGCCCTGTGTGCCGGCCAAGGTCCCCCAAGATGTGCAGCCAGGGTCTCCGATGCCTGAACCTGCCCTCCCTGAGCCCAGGCCACGGGTAGCCTCTGCAAGTGCCGCAAGTGAGCCATTTCTCAGAAATCCGCCCCTGGGGCTTGAAACGGGCGTCAAAAAAGAGCGTTTTGCCAACGCTTCCATATACATATATGTGCATATATATGTCCATATAGACTTACACATATATGTATATGGTGGATTTGAGGAGAACAGGGCCCTGGCCCCCAGATCTGGCAGGAAATCCAGGCCTCTCCCTCCCTCAGCCTTGGGCCTGAGCTCGGCCTGCTGGTCCTTTGCTGAGCTTTTCCGGTGGAAAACTGAGCCTCAGAGAGCTGAACACTAAGGTCACAAGGGACAGAATCAGAACTCAGATCCACAGCTGTGTGAGGTGTGCCCTGAGTGACCACTTTTTTTTTTTTTTTTTTTTTTTTTTTTGGCCAACAGGGTTGTATGCCTGCTGGAGGATGCAAGGAAGGCCCAAAGCGGGCTGTGTGGCGGAACGTGACTGCGCCCTGAGGACAGAGAGTGCCCTGGGACGCAGTCTGGACCCCAAGGAGCCCTGTGTGCCGGCCAAGGTCCCCCCAAGATGTGCAGCCAGGGTCGGCCGATGCCTGAACCTGCCCTCCCTGAGCCCAGGCCACGGGTAGCCTCTGCAAGTGCCGCAAGTGAGCCATTTCTCAGAAATCCGCCCCTGGGGCTTGAAACGGGCGTCAAAAAAGAGCGTTTTGCCAACGCTTCCATATACATATATGTGCATATATATGTCCATATAGACTTACACATATATGTATATGGTGGATTTGAGGAGAACAGGGCCCTGGCCCCCAGATCTGGCAGGAAATCCAGGCCTCTCCCTCCCTCAGCCTTGGGCCTGAGCTCGGCCTGCTGGTCCTTTGCTGAGCTTTTCCGGTGGAAAACTGAGCCTCAGAGAGCTGAACACTAAGGTCACAAGGGACAGAATCAGAACTCAGATCCACAGCTGTGTGAGGTGTGCCCTGAGTGACCACTTTTTTTTTTTTTTTTTTTTTTTTTTGGCCAACAGGGTTGTATGCCTGCTGGAGGATGCAAGGAAGGCCCAAAGCGGGCTGTGTGGCGGAACGTGACTGCGCCCTGAGGACAGAGAGTGCCCTGGGACGCAGTCTGGACCCCAAGGAGCCCTGTGTGCCGGCCAAGGTCCCCCCAAGATGTGCAGCCAGGGTCGGCCGATGCCTGAACCTGCCCTCCCTGAGCCCAGGCCACGGGTAGCCTCTGCAAGTGCCGCAAGTGAGCCATTTCTCAGAAATCCGCCCCTGGGGCTTGAAACGGGCGTCAAAAAAGAGCGTTTTGCCAACGCTTCCATATACATATATGTGTATTATAGACTTACACATATATGTATATGGTGGATTTGAGGAGAACAGGGCCCTGGCCCCCAGATCTGGCAGGAAATCCAGGCCTCTCCCTCCCTCAGCCTTGGGCCTGAGCTCGGCCTGCTGGTCCTTTGCTGAGCTTTTCCGGTGGAAAACTGAGCCTCAGAGAGCTGAACACTAAGGTCACAAGGGACAGAATCAGAACTCAGATCCACAGCTGTGTGAGGTGTGCCCTGAGTGACCACTTTTTTTTTTTTTTTTTTTTTTTTTTTTGGCCAACAGGGTTGTATGCCTGGGAGGATGCAAGGAAGGCCCAAAGCGGGCTGTGTGGCGGAACGTGACTGCGCCCTGAGGACAGAGAGTGCCCTGGGACGCAGTCTGGACCCCAAGGAGCCCTGTGTGCCGGCCAAGGTCCCCCCAAGATGTGCAGCCAGGGTCCCGATGCCTGAACCTGCCCTCCCTGAGCCCAGGCCACGGGTAGCCTCTGCAAGTGCCGCAAGTGAGCCATTTCTCAGAAATCCGCCCCTGGGGCTTGAAACGGGCGTCAAAAAAGAGCGTTTTGCCAACGCTTCCATATACATATATGTGCATATATATGTCCATATAGACTTACACATATATGTATATGGTGGATTTGAGGAGAACAGGGCCCTGGCCCCCAGATCTGGCAGGAAATCCAGGCCTCTCCCTCCCTCAGCCTTGGGCCTGAGCTCGGCCTGCTGGTCCTTTGCTGAGCTTTTCCGGTGGAAAACTGAGCCTCAGAGAGCTGAACACTAAGGTCACAAGGGACAGAATCAGAACTCAGATCCACAGCTGTGTGAGGTGTGCCCTGAGTGACCACTTTTTTTTTTTTTTGGCCAACAGGGTTGTATGCCTGCTGGGAGGATGCAAGGAAGGCCCAAAGCGGGCTGTGTGGCGGAACGTGACTGCGCCCTGAGGACAGAGAGTGCCCTGGGACGCAGTCTGGACCCCAAGGAGCCCTGTGTGCCGGCCAAGGTCCCCCCAAGATGTGCAGCCAGGGTCGGCCGATGCCTGAACCTGCCCTCCCTGAGCCCAGGCCACGGGTAGCCTCTGCAAGTGCCGCAAGTGAGCCATTTCTCAGAAATCCGCCCCTGGGGCTTGAAACGGGCGTCAAAAAAGAGCGTTTTGCCAACGCTTCCATATACATATATGTGCATATATATGTCCATATAGACTTACACATATATGTATATGGTGGATTTGAGGAGAACAGGGCCCTGGCCCCCAGATCTGGCAGGAAATCCAGGCCTCTCCCTCCCTCAGCCTTGGGCCTGAGCTCGGCCTGCTGGTCCTTTGCTGAGCTTTTCCGGTGGAAAACTGAGCCTCAGAGAGCTGAACACTAAGGTCACAAGGGACAGAATCAGAACTCAGATCCACAGCTGTGTGAGGTGTGCCCTGAGTGACCACTTTTTTTTTTTTTTTTTTTTTTTTTTTTGGCCAACAGGGTTGTATGCCTGCTGCGAGGATGCAAGGAAGGCCCAAAGCGGGCTGTGTGGCGGAACGTGACTGCGCCCTGAGGACAGAGAGTGCCCTGGGACGCAGTCTGGACCCCAAGGAGCCCTGTGTGCCGGCCAAGGTCCCCCAAGATGTGCAGCCAGGGTCGGCCGATGCCTGAACCTGCCCTCCCTGAGCCCAGGCCACGGGTAGCCTCTGCAAGTGCCGCAAGTGAGCCATTTCTCAGAAATCCGCCCCTGGGGCTTGAAACGGGCGTCAAAAAAGAGCGTTTTGCCAACGCTTCCATATACATATATGTGCATATATATGTCCATATAGACTTACACATATATGTATATGGTGGATTTGAGGAGAACAGGGCCCTGGCCCCCAGATCTGGCAGGAAATCCAGGCCTCTCCTCCCTCAGCCTTGGGCCTGAGCTCGGCCTGCTGGTCCTTTGCTGAGCTTTTCCGGTGGAAAACTGAGCCTCAGAGAGCTGAACACTAAGGTCACAAGGGACAGAATCAGAACTCAGATCCACAGCTGTGTGAGGTGTGCCCTGAGTGACCATTTTTTTTTTTTTGGCCCAGGGTTGATGTGCAAGGGGGCCCAAAGCGGGCTGTGTGGCGGAACGTGACTGCGCCCTGAGGACAGAGAGTGCCCTGGGACGCAGTCTGGACCCCAAGGAGCCCTGTGTGCCGGCCAAGGTCCCCCCAAGATGTGCAGCCAGGGTCGGCCGATGCCTCTGCCCTCCCTGAGCCCAGGCCACGGGTAGCCTCTGCAAGTGCCGCAAGTGAGCCATTTCTCAGAAATCCGCCCCTGGGGCTTGAAACGGGCGTCAAAAAAGAGCGTTTTGCCAACGCTTCCATATACATATATGTGCATATATATCCATATAGACTTACACATATATGTATATGGTGGATTTGAGGAGAACAGGGCCCTGGCCCCCAGATCTGGCAGGAAATCCAGGCCTCTCCCTCCCTCAGCCTTGGGCCTGAGCTCGGCCTGCTGGTCCTTTGCTGAGCTTTTCCGGTGGAAAACTGAGCCTCAGAGAGCTGAACACTAAGGTCACAAGGGACAGAATCAGAACTCAGATCCACAGCTGTGTGAGGTGTGCCCTGAGTGACCACTTTTTTTTTTTTTTTTTTTTTTTTTTTTTGGCCAACAGGGTTGTATGCCTGCTGGAGGATGCAAGGAAGGCCCAAAGCGGGCTGTGTGGCGGAACGTGACTGCGCCCTGAGGACAGAGAGTGCCCTGGGACGCAGTCTGGACCCCAAGGAGCCCTGTGTGCCGGCCAAGGTCCCCCCAAGATGTGCAGCCAGGGTCGGCCGATGCCTGAACCTGCCCTCCCTGAGCCCAGGCCACGGGTAGCCTCTGCAAGTGCCGCAAGTGAGCCATTTCTCAGAAATCCGCCCCTGGGGCTTGAAACGGGCGTCAAAAAAGAGCGTTTTGCCAACGCTTCCATATACATATATGTGCATATATATGTCCATATAGACTTACACATATATGTATATGGTGGATTTGAGGAGAACAGGGCCCTGGCCCCCAGATCTGGCAGGAAATCCAGGCCTCTCCCTCCCTCAGCCTTGGGCCTGAGCTCGGCCTGCTGGTCCTTTGCTGAGCTTTTCCGGTGGAAAACTGAGCCTCAGAGAGCTGAACACTAAGGTCACAAGGGACAGAATCAGAACTCAGATCCACAGCTGTGTGAGGTGTGCCCTGAGTGACCACTTTTTTTCTTTGGCCAACAGGGTTGTATGCCTGCTGGGAGGATGCAAGGAAGGCCCAAAGCGGGCTGTGTGGCGGAACGTGACTGCGCCCTGAGGACAGAGAGTGCCCTGGGACGCAGTCTGGACCCCAAGGAGCCCTGTGTGCCGGCCAAGGTCCCCCCAAGATGTGCAGCCAGGGTCGGCCGATGCCTGAACCTGCCCTCCCTGAGCCCAGGCCACGGGTAGCCTCTGCAAGTGCCGCAAGTGAGCCATTTCTCAGAAATCCGCCCCTGGGGCTTGAAACGGGCGTCAAAAAAGAGCGTTTTGCCAACGCTTCCATATACATATATGTGCATATATATGTCCATATAGACTTACACATATATGTATATGGTGGATTTGAGGAGAACAGGGCCCTGGCCCCCAGATCTGGCAGGAAATCCAGGCCTCTCCCTCCCTCAGCCTTGGGCCTGAGCTCGGCCTGCTGGTCCTTTGCTGAGCTTTTCCGGTGGAAAACTGAGCCTCAGAGAGCTGAACACTAAGGTCACAAGGGACAGAATCAGAACTCAGATCCACAGCTGTGTGAGGTGTGCCCTGAGTGACCACTTTTTTTTTTTTTTTTTTTTTGGCCAACAGGGTTGTATGCCTGCTGCGAGGATGCAAGGAAGGCCCAAAGCGGGCTGTGTGGCGGAACGTGACTGCGCCCTGAGGACAGAGAGTGCCCTGGGACGCAGTCTGGACCCCAAGGAGCCCTGTGTGCCGGCCAAGGTCCCCCCAAGATGTGCAGCCAGGGTCGGCCGATGCCTGAACCTGCCCTCCCTGAGCCCAGGCCACGGGTAGCCTCTGCAAGTGCCGCAAGTGAGCCATTTCTCAGAAATCCGCCCCTGGGGCTTGAAACGGGCGTCAAAAAAGAGCGTTTTGCCAACGCTTCCATATACATATATGTGCATATATATGTCCATATAGACTTACACATATATGTATATGGTGGATTTGAGGAGAACAGGGCCCTGGCCCCCAGATCTGGCAGGAAATCCAGGCCTCTCCCTCCCTCAGCCTTGGGCCTGAGCTCGGCCTGCTGGTCCTTTGCTGAGCTTTTCCGGTGGAAAACTGAGCCTCAGAGAGCTGAACACTAAGGTCACAAGGGACAGAATCAGAACTCAGATCCACAGCTGTGTGAGGTGTGCCCTGAGTGACCACTTTTTTTTTTTTTTTTTTTTTTGGCCAACAGGGTTGTATGCCTGCTGCGAGGATGCAAGGAAGGCCCAAAGCGGGCTGTGTGGCGGAACGTGACTGCGCCCTGAGGACAGAGAGTGCCCTGGGACGCAGTCTGGACCCAAGGAGCCCTGTGTGCCGGCCAAGGTCCCCCAAGATGTGCAGCCAGGGTCGGCCGATGCCTGAACCTGCCCTCCCTGAGCCCAGGCCACGGGTAGCCTCTGCAAGTGCCGCAAGTGAGCCATTTCTCAGAAATCCGCCCCTGGGGCTTGAAACGGGCGTCAAAAAAGAGCGTTTTGCCAACGCTTCCATATACATATATGTGCATATATATGTCCATATAGACTTACACATATATGTATATGGTGGATTTGAGGAGAACAGGGCCCTGGCCCCCAGATCTGGCAGGAAATCCAGGCCTCTCCCTCCCTCAGCCTTGGGCCTGAGCTCGGCCTGCTGGTCCTTTGCTGAGCTTTTCCGGTGGAAAACTGAGCCTCAGAGAGCTGAACACTAAGGTCACAAGGGACAGAATCAGAACTCAGATCCACAGCTGTGTGAGGTGTGCCCTGAGTGACCACTTTTTTTTTTTTTTTTTTTTTTTTTGGCCAACAGGGTTGTATGCCTGCTGCGAGGATGCAAGGAAGGCCCAAAGCGGGCTGTGTGGCGGAACGTGACTGCGCCCTGAGGACAGAGAGTGCCCTGGGACGCAGTCTGGACCCCAAGGAGCCCTGTGTGCCGGCCAAGGTCCCCCAAGATGTGCAGCCAGGGTCGGCCGATGCCTGAACCTGCCCTCCCTGAGCCCAGGCCACGGGTAGCCTCTGCAAGTGCCGCAAGTGAGCCATTTCTCAGAAATCCGCCCCTGGGGCTTGAAACGGGCGTCAAAAAAAGAGCGTTTTGCCAACGCTTCCATATACATATATGTGCATATATATGTCCATATAGACTTACACATATATGTATATGGTGGATTTGAGGAGAACAGGGCCCTGGCCCCCAGATCTGGCAGGAAATCCAGGCCTCTCCCTCCCTCAGCCTTGGGCCTGAGCTCGGCCTGCTGGTCCTTTGCTGAGCTTTTCCGGTGGAAAACTGAGCCTCAGAGAGCTGAACACTAAGGTCACAAGGGACAGAATCAGAACTCAGATCCACAGCTGTGTGAGGTGTGCCCTGAGTGACTTTTTCTTTTTTTGTTTGCTGGGAGGATGCAAGGGGCCCAAAGCCCAGCGGGCTGTGTGGCGGAACGTGACTGCGCCCTGAGGACAGAGAGTGCCCTGGGGCTCTGGACCCCAAGGAGCCCGTGTGCCTGGCCAAGGTCCCCCCAAGATGTGCAGCCAGGGTGCCGATGCCTGAACCTGCCCTCCCTCCCAGGCCACGGGTAGCCTCTGCAAGTGCCGCAAGTGAGCCATTTCTCAGAAATCCGCCCCTGGGGCTTGAAACGGGCGTCAAAAAAGAGCGTTTTGCCAACGCTTCCATATACATATATGTGCATATAGACTTACACATATATGTATATGGTGGATTTGAGGAGAACAGGGCCCTGGCCCCCAGATCTGGCAGGAAATCCAGGCCTCTCCCTCCCTCAGCCTTGGGCCTGAGCTCGGCCTGCTGGTCCTTTGCTGAGCTTTTCCGGTGGAAAACTGAGCCTCAGAGAGCTGAACACTAAGGTCACAAGGGACAGAATCAGAACTCAGATCCACAGCTGTGTGAGGTGTGCCCTGAGTGACCACTTTTTTTTTTTTTTTGGCCAACAGGGTTGTATGCCTGCTGGGAGGATGCAAGGAAGGCCCAAAGCGGGCTGTGTGGCGGAACGTGACTGCGCCCTGGACAGAGAGTGCCCTGGGACGCAGTCTGGACCCCAAGGAGCCCTGTGTGCCGGCCAAGGTCCCCCCAAGATGTGCAGCCAGGGTCGGCCGATGCCTGAACCTGCCCTCCCTGAGCCCAGGCCACGGGTAGCCTCTGCAAGTGCCGCAAGTGAGCCATTTCTCAGAAATCCGCCCCTGGGGCTTG
The DNA here is from genome assembly GCA_003508835.1 of Eonycteris spelaea. Classification (NCBI taxonomy): domain Eukaryota; kingdom Metazoa; phylum Chordata; class Mammalia; order Chiroptera; family Pteropodidae; genus Eonycteris; species Eonycteris spelaea. Next base: position 17,099 of record PUFA01002395.1, on the reverse strand, counting down.
AAACGGGCGTCAAAAAAGAGCGTTTTGCCAACGCTTCCATATACATATATGTGCATATATATGTCCATATAGACTTACACATATATGTATATGGTGGATTTGAGGAGAACAGGGCCCTGGCCCCCAGATCTGGCAGGAAATCCAGGCCTCTCCCTCCCTCAGCCTTGGGCCTGAGCTCGGCCTGCTGGTCCTTTGCTGAGCTTTTCCGGTGGAAAACTGAGCCTCAGAGAGCTGAACACTAAGGTCACAAGGGACAGAATCAGAACTCAGATCCACAGCTGTGTGAGGTGTGCCCTGAGTGACCACTTTTTTTTTTTTTTTTTTTTTTTTGGCCAACAGGGTTGTATGCCTGCTGCGAGGATGCAAGGAAGGCCCAAAGCGGGCTGTGTGGCGGAACGTGACTGCGCCCTGAGGACAGAGAGTGCCCTGGGACGCAGTCTGGACCCCAAGGAGCCCTGTGTGCCGGCCAAGGTCCCCCCAAGATGTGCAGCCAGGGTCCGATGCCTGAACCTGCCCTCCCTGAGCCCAGGCCACGGGTAGCCTCTGCAAGTGCCGCAAGTGAGCCATTTCTCAGAAATCCGCCCCTGGGGCTTGAAACGGGCGTCAAAAAAGAGCGTTTTGCCAACGCTTCCATATACATATATGTGCATATATATGTCCATATAGACTTACACATATATGTATATGGTGGATTTGAGGAGAACAGGGCCCTGGCCCCAGATCTGGCAGGAAATCCAGGCCTCTCCCTCCCTCAGCCTTGGGCCTGAGCTCGGCCTGCTGGTCCTTTGCTGAGCTTTTCCGGTGGAAAACTGAGCCTCAGAGAGCTGAACACTAAGGTCACAAGGGACAGAATCAGAACTCAGATCCACAGCTGTGTGAGGTGTGCCCTGAGTGACCACTTTTTTTTCTTTTGGCCAACAGGGTTGTATGCCTGCTGGGAGGATGCAAGGAAGGCCCAAAGCGGGCTGTGTGGCGGAACGTGACTGCGCCCTGAGGACAGAGAGTGCCCTGGGACGCAGTCTGGACCCCAAGGAGCCCTGTGTGCCGGCCAAGGTCCCCCCAAGATGTGCAGCCAGGGTCCGATGCCTGAACCTGCCCTCCCTGAGCCCAGGCCACGGGTAGCCTCTGCAAGTGCCGCAAGTGAGCCATTTCTCAGAAATCCGCCCCTGGGGCTTGAAACGGGCGTCAAAAAAGAGCGTTTTGCCAACGCTTCCATATACATATATGTGCATATATATGTCCATATAGACTTACACATATATGTATATGGTGGATTTGAGGAGAACAGGGCCCTGGCCCCCAGATCTGGCAGGAAATCCAGGCCTCTCCCTCCCTCAGCCTTGGGCCTGAGCTCGGCCTGCTGGTCCTTTGCTGAGCTTTTCCGGTGGAAAACTGAGCCTCAGAGAGCTGAACACTAAGGTCACAAGGGACAGAATCAGAACTCAGATCCACAGCTGTGTGAGGTGTGCCCTGAGTGACCACTTTTTTTTTTTTTTTTTTTTTTTTTTTTTGGCCAACAGGGTTGTATGCCTGCTGGGAGGATGCAAGGAAGGCCCAAAGCGGGCTGTGTGGCGGAACGTGACTGCGCCCTGAGGACAGAGAGTGCCCTGGGACGCAGTCTGGACCCCAAGGAGCCCTGTGTGCCGGCCAAGGTCCCCCCAAGATGTGCAGCCAGGGTCGGCCGATGCCTGAACCTGCCCTCCCTGAGCCCAGGCCACGGGTAGCCTCTGCAAGTGCCGCAAGTGAGCCATTTCTCAGAAATCCGCCCCTGGGGCTTGAAACGGGCGTCAAAAAAGAGCGTTTTGCCAACGCTTCCATATACATATATGTGCATATATATGTCCATATAGACTTACACATATATGTATATGGTGGATTTGAGGAGAACAGGGCCCTGGCCCCCAGATCTGGCAGGAAATCCAGGCCTCTCCCTCCCTCAGCCTTGGGCCTGAGCTGCCTGCTGGTCCTTTGCTGAGCTTTTCCGGTGGAAAACTGAGCCTCAGAGAGCTGAACACTAAGGTCAAAGGGACAGAATCAGAACTCAGATCCACAGCTGTGTGAGGTGTGCCCTGAGGACTTTTTTCTTTTGGCCAACATGGTTTTGCCAGCTGGGAGGATGCAAGGGGCCAAAGCCAGGGCTTGTGGCCGTGACTGCTGCCCTGAGGACAGAGAGTGCGGGACGCAGTCTCCCCGGACCTGTGGCCGGCCAAGGCCCCCAAAGATGTCTGCCGATGCCTCATCCTGCCCTCCAGCCCAGGCCACGGGTAGCCTCTGCAAGTGCCGCAAGTGAGCCATTTCTCAGAAATCCGCCCCTGGGGCTTGAAACGGGCGTCGTTGATTCCATATATGTTACATATATGTGTCCATATAGACTACACATATATGTATATGGTGGATTTGAGGAGAACAGGGCCCTGGCCCCCAGATCTGGCAGGAATCCAGGCCTCTCCCTCCCTCAGCCTTGGGCCTGCCTGCTGGTCCTTTGCTGAGCTTTTCCGGTGGAAAACTGAGCCTCAGAGAGCTGAACACTAAGGTCACAAGGGACAGAATCAGAACTCAGATCCACAGCTGTGTGAGGTGTGCCCTGACCAATTTTTTTTTTTTTTTTTTTTTTTGGCCAACAGGGTTGTATGCCTGGGAGGATGCAAGGAAGGCCCAAAGCGGGCTGTGTGGCGGAACGTGACTGCGCCCTGAGGACAGAGAGTGCCCTGGGACGCAGTCTGGACCCCAAGGAGCCCTGTGTGCCGGCCAAGGTCCCCCCAAGATGTGCAGCCAGGGTCGGCCGATGCCTGAACCTGCCCTCCCTGAGCCCAGGCCACGGGTAGCCTCTGCAAGTGCCGCAAGTGAGCCATTTCTCAGAAATCCGCCCCTGGGGCTTGAAACGGGCGTCAAAAAAGAGCGTTTTGCCAACGCTTCCATATACATATATGTGCATATATATGTCCATATAGACTTACACATATATGTATATGGTGGATTTGAGGAGAACAGGGCCCTGGCCCCCAGATCTGGCAGGAAATCCAGGCCTCTCCTCCCTCAGCCTTGGGCCTGAGCTCGGCCTGCTGGTCCTTTGCTGAGCTTTTCCGGTGGAAAACTGAGCCTCAGAGAGCTGAACACTAAGGTCACAAGGGACAGAATCAGAACTCAGATCCACAGCTGTGTGAGGTGTGCCCTGAGTGACCACTTTTTTTCTTTTGGCCAACAGGGTTGTATGCCTGCTGGGAGGATGCAAGGAAGGCCCAAAGCGGGCTGTGTGGCGGAACGTGACTGCGCCCTGAGGACAGAGAGTGCCCTGGGACGCAGTCTGGACCCCAAGGAGCCCTGTGTGCCGGCCAAGGTCCCCCAAGATGTGCAGCCAGGGTCATCCGATGCCTGAACCTGCCCTCCCTGAGCCCAGGCCACGGGTAGCCTCTGCAAGTGCCGCAAGTGAGCCATTTCTCAGAAATCCGCCCCTGGGGCTTGAAACGGGCGTCAAAAAAGAGCGTTTTGCCAACGCTTCCATATACATATATGTGCATATATATGTCCATATAGACTTACACATATATGTATATGGTGGATTTGAGGAGAACAGGGCCCTGGCCCCCAGATCTGGCAGGAAATCCAGGCCTCTCCCTCCCTCAGCCTTGGGCCTGAGCTCGGCCTGCTGGTCCTTTGCTGAGCTTTTCCGGTGGAAAACTGAGCCTCAGAGAGCTGAACACTAAGGTCACAAGGGACAGAATCAGAACTCAGATCCACAGCTGTGTGAGGTGTGCCCTGAGTGACCACTTTTTTTTTTTTTTTTTTTGGCCAACAGGGTTGTATGCCTGCTGGAGGATGCAAGGAAGGCCCAAAGCGGGCTGTGTGGCGGAACGTGACTGCGCCCTGAGGACAGAGAGTGCCCTGGGACGCAGTCTGGACCCCAAGGAGCCCTGTGTGCCGGCCAAGGTCCCCCCAAGATGTGCAGCCAGGGTCGGCCGATGCCTGAACCTGCCCTCCCTGAGCCCAGGCCACGGGTAGCCTCTGCAAGTGCCGCAAGTGAGCCATTTCTCAGAAATCCGCCCCTGGGGCTTGAAACGGGCGTCAAAAAAGAGCGTTTTGCCAACGCTTCCATATACATATATGTGCATATATATGTCCATATAGACTTACACATATATGTATATGGTGGATTTGAGGAGAACAGGGCCCTGGCCCCCAGATCTGGCAGGAAATCCAGGCCTCTCCCTCCCTCAGCCTTGGGCCTGAGCTCGGCCTGCTGGTCCTTTGCTGAGCTTTTCCGGTGGAAAACTGAGCCTCAGAGAGCTGAACACTAAGGTCACAAGGGACAGAATCAGAACTCAGATCCACAGCTGTGTGAGGTGTGCCCTGAGTGACCACTTTTTTTTCTTTTGGCCAACAGGGTTGTATGCCTGCTGGAGGATGCAAGGAAGGCCAAAGCGGGCTGTGTGGCGGAACGTGACTGCGCCCTGAGGACAGAGAGTGCCCTGGGACGCAGTCTGGACCCCAAGGAGCCCTGTGTGCCGGCCAAGGTCCCCCCAAGATGTGCAGCCAGGGTCGGCCGATGCCTGAACCTGCCCTCCCTGAGCCCAGGCCACGGGTAGCCTCTGCAAGTGCCGCAAGTGAGCCATTTCTCAGAAATCCGCCCCTGGGGCTTGAAACGGGCGTCAAAAAAGAGCGTTTTGCCAACGCTTCCATATACATATATGTGCATTATATATGTCCATATAGACTTACACATATATGTATATGGTGGATTTGAGGAGAACAGGGCCCTGGCCCCCAGATCTGGCAGGAAATCCAGGCCTCTCCCTCCCTCAGCCTTGGGCCTGAGCTCGGCCTGCTGGTCCTTTGCTGAGCTTTTCCGGTGGAAAACTGAGCCTCAGAGAGCTGAACACTAAGGTCACAAGGGACAGAATCAGAACTCAGATCCACAGCTGTGTGAGGTGTGCCCTGAGTGACCACTTTTTTTTTTTTTTTTTTTTTTGGCCAACAGGGTTGTATGCCTGCTGGAGGATGCAAGGAAGGCCCAAAGCGGGCTGTGTGGCGGAACGTGACTGCGCCCTGAGGACAGAGAGTGCCCTGGGACGCAGTCTGGACCCCAAGGAGCCCTGTGTGCCGGCCAAGGTCCCCCCAAGATGTGCAGCCAGGGTCGGCCGATGCCTGAACCTGCCCTCCCTGAGCCCAGGCCACGGGTAGCCTCTGCAAGTGCCGCAAGTGAGCCATTTCTCAGAAATCCGCCCCTGGGGCTTGAAACGGGCGTCAAAAAAGAGCGTTTTGCCAACGCTTCCATATACATATATGTGCATATATATGTCCATATAGACTTACACATATATGTATATGGTGGATTTGAGGAGAACAGGGCCCTGGCCCCCAGATCTGGCAGGAAATCCAGGCCTCTCCCTCCCTCAGCCTTGGGCCTGAGCTCGGCCTGCTGGTCCTTTGCTGAGCTTTTCCGGTGGAAAACTGAGCCTCAGAGAGCTGAACACTAAGGTCACAAGGGACAGAATCAGAACTCAGATCCACAGCTGTGTGAGGTGTGCCCTGAGTGACCACTTTTTTTTTTTTTTTTTTTTTTTTTGGCCAACAGGGTTGTATGCCTGCTGGAGGATGCAAGGAAGGCCCAAAGCGGGCTGTGTGGCGGAACGTGACTGCGCCCTGAGGACAGAGAGTGCCCTGGGACGCAGTCTGGACCCCAAGGAGCCGTGTGCCGGCCAAGGTCCCCCCAAGATGTGCAGCCAGGGTCGGCCGATGCCTGAACCTGCCCTCCCTGAGCCCAGGCCACGGGTAGCCTCTGCAAGTGCCGCAAGTGAGCCATTTCTCAGAAATCCGCCCCTGGGGCTTGAAACGGGCGTCAAAAAAGAGCGTTTTGCCAACGCTTCCATATACATATATGTGAATATATGTCCATATAGACTTACACATATATGTATATGGTGGATTTGAGGAGAACAGGGCCCTGGCCCCCAGATCTGGCAGGAAATCCAGGCCTCTCCCTCCCTCAGCCTTGGGCCTGAGCTCGGCCTGCTGGTCCTTTGCTGAGCTTTTCCGGTGGAAAACTGAGCCTCAGAGAGCTGAACACTAAGGTCACAAGGGACAGAATCAGAACTCAGATCCACAGCTGTGTGAGGTGTGCCCTGAGTGACCACTTTTTTTTTTTTTTTTTTTTTTTGGCCAACAGGGTTGTATGCCTGCTGAGGGATGCAAGGAAGGCCCAAAGCGGGCTGTGTGGCGGAACGTGACTGCGCCCTGAGGACAGAGAGTGCCCTGGGACGCAGTCTGGACCCCAAGGAGCCCTGTGTGCCGGCCAAGGTCCCCCAAGATGTGCAGCCAGGGTCGGCCGATGCCTGAACCTGCCCTCCCTGAGCCAGGCACGGGTAGCCTCTGCAAGTGCCGCAAGTGAGCCATTTCTCAGAAATCCGCCCCTGGGGCTTGAAACGGGCGGCGTCAAAAAGAGCGTTTTGCCAACGCTTCCATATACATATATGTGCATATATATGTCCATATAGACTTACACATATATGTATATGGTGGATTTGAGAGAGAACAGGGCCCTGGCCCCCAGATCTTGGCAGGAAATCCAGGCCTCTCCCTTCCCTCAGCCTTGGGCCTGAGCTCGCTGCTGGTCCTTTGCTGAGCTTTTCCGATGAAAAAACTGAGCCTCAGAGAGTGAACACTAAGGTCACAAGGGAGAATCAGAACTCAGATCCACAGCTGTGTGAGGTGTGCCCTGAGCTACTTTTTTTTACACTTTTGCCTTCTATGCCAGGGGATGGATGTGCAAAGGTGGGCCATAAAGCCTAGGCGCCTGGTGCGGGCCGTTGACTGCGCCTGAGGACAGAGAGTGCCCTGGGTCCCGTCGGGACCCCAAGGAGCCCTGTGTGCGGCCAAGGGTCCCCTCAAGATGTGCAGCCAGGGTCTGCCGATGCCTCACTCCCTCCAGCCCAGGCCACGGGTAGCCTCTGCAAGTGCCGCAAAGTGAGCCATTTCTCAGAAATCCCGCCCCTGGGGCTTGAAACGGGCGTCAAAAAAGAGCGTTTTGCCAACGCTTCCATATACATATATGTGCATCTATATGTCCATATAGACCTTACACATATATGTAATATGGGGATTTGAGGAGAACAGGGCCCTGGCCCCCAGATCTGGCAGGAAATCCAGGCCTCTCCCTCCCACAGCCTTGGGCCTGAGCTCGGCCTGCTGGTCCTTTGCTGAGCTTTTCCGGGGAAAACTGAGCCTCAGAGAGCTGAAAACACTAAGGTCACAAGGGACAGAATCAGAACTCAGATCCACAGCTGTGTGAGGTGTGCCCTGAGTGACCACTTTTCTTTTTTTTTTTTTTTGGCCAACAGGGGTTATATGCCTGCTGCGAGAATGCAAGGAAGGCCCAAACCGGGCTGTTGTGGCGGAACGTGACTGCGCCCTGAGGACAGAGAGTGCCCCTGGGGACGCGTCTGGACCCCGGAGCCCTGTGTGCGCCAAGGTCCCCCAAGATGTGCAGCCAGGGTCGGCCGATGCCTGAACCTGCCCTCCCTGAGCCCAGGCCACGGTAGCCTCTGCAAGTGCCGCAAGTGAGCCATTTCTCAGAAATCCGCCCCTGGGGCCTTGAAACGGGCGTCAAAAAGGAGCGTTTTGCGCCAACGCTCTCATATACATATATGTGCATATATATGTCATATAGACTTACACATATATGATATTGGTGGATTTGAGGAGAACAGGGCCCCATGGCCCCCCAGATCTGGCAGGAAATCCAGGCCTCTCCCTCCCTCAGCCTTGGGCCTGAGCTCGGCCTGCTGGTCCCTTTGCTGAGCTTTTCGGTGGAAAACTGAGCCTCAGAGAGCTGAACACTAAGGTCACAAGGACAAGAATCAGAACTCAGATCCACAGCTGTGTGAGGTGTGCCCTGAAGTGACCACTTTTTTTTTTTTTTTTTTTTTTTTGCGCCAACAGGGTTTGTATGCCTGCTGCGAGGATCACAGGAAGGCCCAAAGCGGGCCTGTGTGCGGAAACGTGGACTCGCCGCCCTGAGGACAGAGAGTGCCCTGGGACGCAGTCTGGACCCCAAGGCGTCCCTGTGTGCCGGCCAAGGTCCCCCGCAAGATGTCAGCCAGGGTCGGCCGATGCCTGAACCTGCCCTCCCTGAGCCCAGGCCACGGGTTAGCCTCTGCAAGTGCCGCAAGTGAGCCTTTCTCAGAAATCCGCCCCTGGGGCTTGAAACGGGCGTCAAAAAGAGCGTTTTGCCAACGCTTCCATATACATATATGATGCATATATACTGTCCATATAGACTTACACATATATGTATTGGTGGATTTTGAGGAGAACAGGGCCCTGGCCCAGATCTGGCCAGAAATCCAGGCCCTCCCTCCCTTCAGCCTTGGGCCTGAGCTCGGCCTGCTGGTCCTTTGCTGAGCTTTTGCCGGTGGAAAACTGAGCCTCAGAGAGCTGAACACTAAGGTCACAAGGGACAGAATCAGAACTCAGATCCACAGCTGTGTGGAGGTGTGCCCTGAGTGAACCCACTTTTTTTTTTTTTTTTTTTTTTTTTTTGGCCGAACAGGGTTGTATGCCTGCTGCGGGATGCAAGGAAGGCCCAAAGCGCGGCTGTGTGGCGGAACGTGACTGCGCCCTGAGAGGACAGAGAGTGCCCTGGGAGCAGTCTGGACCCCAAAGGAGCCCTGTGTGCCGGCCAAGGTCCCCCAAGATGTGCAGCCAGGGTCCTGATGCCTGAACCTGCCTCCCTGAGCCCAGGCCACGGGTAGCCTCTGCAAGTGCCGCAAGTGAGCCCATTTTCTCAGAAATCCGCCCCTGGGCTTGAAACGGGCGTCAAAAAAGAGCGTTTGCCAACGCTTCCATATACATATATGTTCATATTATGTCCATATAGACTTACACATATATGTATTGTTATGGTGGATTGAGGAGAACAGGGCCCTGGCCCCAATGATCTGGCAGGAATCAGGCCTCTCCCTCCCTCAGCCTTGGCCTGAGCTCGGCCTGCTGGTCCTTGCTGAGCTTTTCCGGTGGAAACTGAGCCTCAGAGAGCTGAACACTAAGGTCACAAGGGACAGAATCAGAAACTCAGATCCACAGCTGTGTGAGGGTGCCCTGAGTGACCACTTTTTTTCTTTTTTTTTTTTTTTTTTTTTTTGGCCAACAGGGTTGTTGCCTGCTGCGAGGATGCAAGGAAGGCCCAAAGCGGCTGCTGTGCGGAACGTGACTGCGCCCTGAGGACAGAGAGTGCCCTGGGACGCAGTCTGGACCCAAGGAGCCCTGTGTGCCGGCCAAGGTCCCCCCAAGATGTGCAGCCAGGGTCGGCCGATGCCTGAACCTGCCCTCCCTGAGCCCAGGCCACGGGTAGCCTCTGCAAGTGCCGCAAGTGAGCATTTCTCAGAAATCCGCCCCTGGGGCTTGAAACGGGCGTCAAAAAAGAGCGTTTTGCCACGCTTCCTATAATATATGTGCATAATATATGTCCATATATAGACTTACACATATATGCTATATGGTGGATTGAGAAAACAGGGCCCTGGCCCCCAGATCTGCAGGAAAATCCAGGCCTCTCCCTCCCTCAGCCTTGGGCCTGAGCTCGTCCTGCTGCTCCTTTGCTGAGCTTTTCGGTGGGAAAAAGCCTCAGGAGCTGACACTAAGGTCACAAGGGACAGAATCAGAACTCAGATCCCACAGCTGTGTGAGGTGTGGCCCTGGGCCACTTTTCAACAAGGTGGGTTACAGTTCTGATTCTGCGAGGATGGAAGGGCAAAGGGGGCCAAAGCGGCGTGGTGGCGGCGCCTTACGCCAGCCCTGAGGACAGAGAGTGCCCTGGGACGCAGTCTGGACCCCAAGGAGCCCTGTGTGCGGCCAGGTCCCCCAAAGATGTGCAGCCAGGGTCTCGCCGATGCTGAAACTCCCCTCCCATGCCCAGGCCACGGGTAGCTCTGCAAGTGCCGCACAGTGAGCCATTTCTCAGAAATCCGCCCCGGGGCTTGAAACGGGCGTCAAAAAAGAGCGTTTTGCCACGCTTCCATATACATATATGTGCATTATATGTCCATATAGACTTACACATATATGTATATGGTGGATTTGAGGAGAACAGGGCCCTGGCCCCCAGATCTGGCAGGAAATCCAGGCCTCTCCCTCCCTCAGCCTTGGGCCTGAGCTCGGCCTGCTGGTCCTTTGCTGAGCTTTTCCGGTGGAAAACTGAGCCTCAGAGAGCTGAACACTAAGGTCACAAGGGACAGAATCAGAACTCAGATCCACAGCTTGTGAGGTGTGCCCTGAGTGACCACTTTTTTTTTTTTTTTTTTTTTTTTTTTTTTGGCCAGGGTTGTATGCCTGCTGGAGGATGCAAGGAAGGCCCAAAGCGGGCTGTGTGGCGGAACGTGACTGCGCCCTGAGGACAGAGAGTGCCCTGGGACGCAGTCTGGACCCCAAGGAGCCCTGTGTGCCGGCCAAGGTCCCCCCAAGATGTGCAGCCAGGGTCGGCCGATGCCTGAACCTGCCCTCCCTGAGCCCAGGCCACGGGTAGCCTCTGCAAGTGCCGCAAGTGAGCCATTTCTCAGAAATCCGCCCCCTGGGGCTTTGAAACGGGCGTCAAAAAAGAGCGTTTTGCCAACGCTTCCATATACATATATGTGCATATATATGTCCATATAGACTTACACATATATGTATATGGTGGATTTGAGGAGAACAGGGCCCTGGCCCCCAGATCTGGCAGGAAATCCAGGCCTCTCCCTCTCAGCTTGGGCCTGAGCTCGGCCTGCTGGTCCTTTGCTGAGCTTTTCCGGTGGAAAACTGAGCCTCAGAGAGCTGAACACTAAGGTCACAAGGGACAGAATCAGAACTCAGATCCACAGCTGTGTTGAGGGTGCCCTGAGTGACCACTTTTTTTTTTTTTTTTTTTTTTTTTTTTTGGCCAACAGGGTTGTATGCCTGCTGCGAGGATGCAAGGAAGGCCCAAAGCGGGCTGTGTGGCGGAACGTGACTGCGCCCTGAGGACAGAGAGTGCCCCTGGGACGCAGTCTGGACCCCAAGGAGCCCTGTGTGCCGGCCAAGGTCCCCCCAAGATGTGCAGCCAGGGTCGGCCGATGCCTGAACCTGCCCTCCCTGAGCCCAGGCCACGGGTAGCCTCTGCAAGTGCCGCAAGTGAGCCATTTCTCAGAAATCCGCCCCTGGGGCTTGAAACGGGCGTCAAAAAAGAGCGTTTTGCCAACGCTTCCATATACATATATGTGCATATATATGTCCATATAGACTTACACATATATGTAATATGGTGGATTTGAGGAGAACAGGGCCCTGGCCCCCAGATCTGGCAGGAAATCCAGGCTCTCTCCCTCAGCCTTGGGCCTGAGCTCGGCCTGCTGGTCCTTTGCTGAGCTTTTCCGGTGGAAAACTGAGCCTCAGAGAGCTGAACACTAAGGTCACAAGGGACAGAATCAGAACTCAGATCCACAGCTGTGTGAGGTGTGCCCTGAGTGACCACCTTTTTTTTTTTTTTTTTTTTTTTGGCCAACAGGGTTGTATGCCTGCTGCGAGGATGCAAGGAAGGCCCAAAGCGGCTGTGTGGCGGAACGTGACTGCGCCCTGAGGACAGAGAGTGCCCTGGGACGCAGTCTGGACCCCAAGGCGCCTGTGTGCCGGCCAAGGTCCCCCCAAGATGTGCAGCCAGGGTCGGCCGATGCCTGAACCTGCCCTCCCTGAGCCCAGGCCACGGGTAGCCTCTGCAAGTGCCGCAAGTGAGCCATTTCTCAGAAATCCGCCCCTGGGGCTTGAAACGGGCGTCAAAAAAGAGCGTTTTGCCAACGCTTCCATATACATATATGTGCATATATATGTCCATATAGACTTACACATATATGTATATGGTGGATTTGAGGAGAACAGGGCCCTGGCCCCCAGATCTGGCAGGAAATCCAGGCCTCTCCCTCCCTCAGCCTTGGGCCTGAGCTCGGCCTGCTGGTCCTTTGCTGAGCTTTTCCGGTGGAAAACTGAGCCTCAGAGAGCTGAACACTAAGGTCACAAAGGACAGAATCAGAACTCAGATCCACAGCTGTGTGAGGTGTGCCCTGAGTGACCACTTTTTTTTTTTTTTTTTTTTTTTTTTTTTTGGCCAACAGGGTTGTATGCCTGCTGCGAGGATGCAAGGAAGGCCCAAAGCGGGCTGTGTGGCGGAACGTGACTGCGCCCTGAGGACAGAGAGTGCCCTGGGACGCAGTCTGGACCCCAAGGCCCTGTGTGCCGGCCAAGGTCCCCAAGATGTGCAGCCAGGGTCGGCCGATGCCTGAACCTGCCCTCCCTGAGCCCAGGCCACGGGTAGCCTCTGCAAGTGCCGCAAGTGAGCCATTTCTCAGAAATCCGCCCCTGGGGCTTGAAACGGGCGTCAAAAAGAAGCGTTTGCCAACGCTTCCATTACATATATGTGCATATATATGTCCATATAGACTTACACTATATGTATATGGTGGATTTGAGGAGAACAGGGCCCTGGCCCCCAGATCTGGCAGGAAATCCAGGCCTCTCCCTCCCTCAGCCTTGGGCCTGAGCTCGGCCTGCTGGTCCTTTGCTGAGCTTTTCCGGTGGAAAACTGAGCCTCAGAGAGCTGAACACTAAGGTCACAAGGGACAGAATCAGAACTCAGATCCACAGCTGTGTGAGGTGTGCCTGAGTGACCACTTTTTTTTTTTTTTTTTTTTTTTTTTTTTTTTGGCCAACAGGGTTGTATGCCTGCTGCGAGGATGCAAGGAAGGCCCAAAGCGGGCTGTGTGGGCGGAACGTGACTGCGCCCTGAGGAAGAGAGTGCCCTGGGACGCAGTCTGGACCCCAAGGAGCCCTGTGTGCCGGCCAAGGTCCCCCCAAGATGTGCAGCCAGGGTCGCCGATGCCTGAACCTGCCCTCCCGAGCCCAGGCCACGGGTAGCCTGCAAGTGCCGCAAGTGAGCCATTTCTCAGAAATCCGCCCCTGGGGCTTGAAACGGGCGTCAAAAAAGAGCGTTTTGCCAACGCTTCCATATACATATATGTGCATATATATGTCCATATAGACTTACACATATATGTATATGGTGGATTTGAGGAGAACAGGGCCCTGGCCCCAGATCTGGCAGGAAATCCAGGCCTCTCCCTCCCTCAGCCTTGGGGCCTGAGCTCGGCCTGCTGGTCCTTTGCTGAGCTTTTCCGGTGGAAAACTGAGCCCTCAGAGAGCTGAACACTAAGGTCACAAGGGACAGAATCAGAACTCAGATCCACAGCTGTGTGAGGTGTGCCCTGAGTGACCACTTTTTTTTTTTTTTTTTTTGGCCAACAGGGTTGTATGCCTGCTGGGAGGATGCAAGGAAGGCCCAAAGCGGGCTGTGTGGCGGAACGTGACTGCGCCCTGAGGACAGAGAGTGCCCTGGGACGCAGTCTGGACCCCAAGGAGCCCTGTGTGCCGGCCAAGGTCCCCCCAAGATGTGCAGCCAGGGTCGGCCGATGCCTGAACCTGCCCTCCCTGAGCCCAGGCCACGGGTAGCCTCTGCAAGTGCCGCAAGTGAGCCATTTCTCAGAAATCCGCCCCTGGGGCTTGAAACGGGCGTCAAAAAAGAGCGTTTTGCCAACGCTTCCATATACATATATGTGCATATATATGTCCATATAGACTTACACATATATGTATATGGTGGATTTTGAGGAGAACAGGGCCCTGGCCCCAGATCTGGCAGGAAATCCAGGCCTCTCCCTCCCTCAGCCTTGGGCCTGAGCTCGGCCTGCTGGTCCTTTGCTGAGCTTTTCCGGTGGAAAAACTGAGCCTCAGAGAGCTGAACACTAAGGTCACAAGGGACAGAATCAGAACTCAGATCCACAGCTGTGTGAGGTGTGCCCTGAGTGACCACTTTTTTTTTTTTTTTTTTTTTTGGCCAACAGGGTTGTATGCCTGCTGGGAGGATGCAAGGAAGGCCCAAAGCGGGCTGTGTGGCGGAACGTGACTGCGCCCTGAGGACAGAGAGTGCCCTGGGACGCAGTCTGGACCCCAAGGGCCCTGTGTGCCGGCCAAGGTCCCCCCAAGATGTGCAGCCAGGGTCGGCCGATGCCTGAACCTGCCCTCCCTGAGCCCAGGCCACGGGTAGCCTCTGCAAGTGCCGCAAGTGAGCCATTTCTCAGAAATCCGCCCCTGGGGCTTTGAAACGGGCGTCAAAAAAGAGCGTTTTTGCCAACGCTTCCATATACATATATGTGCATATATATGTCCATATAGACTTACACATATATGTATATGGTGGATTTGAGGAGAACAGGGCCCTGGCCCCCAGATCTGCAGGAAATCCAGGCCTCTCCCTCCCTCAGCCTTGGGCCTGAGCTCGGCCTGCTGGTCCTTTGCTGAGCTTTTCCGGTGGAAAACTGAGCCTCAGAGAGCTGAACACTAAGGTCACAAGGGACAGAATCAGAACTCAGATCCACAGCTGTGTGAGGTGTGCCCTGAGTGACCACTTTTTTTTTTTTTTTTTTTTTTTTTTTTGGCCAACAGGGTTGTATGCCTGCTGCGAGGATGCAAGGAAGGCCCAAAGCGGGCTGTGTGGCGGAACGTGACTGCGCCCTGAGGACAGAGAGTGCCCTGGGACGCAGTCTGGACCCCAAGGAGCCCTGTGTGCCGGCCAAGGTCCCCCCAAGATGTGCAGCCAGGGTCGGCCGATGCCTGAACCTGCCCTCCCTGAGCCCAGGCCACGGGTAGCCTCTGCAAGTGCCGCAAGTGAGCCATTTCTCAGAAATCCGCCCCTGGGGCTTGAAACGGGCGTCAAAAAAGAGCGTTTTGCCAACGCTTCCATATACATATATGTGCATATATATGTCCATATAGACTTACACATATATGTATATGGTGGATTTGAGGAGAACAGGGCCCTGGCCCCCAGATCTGGCAGGAAATCCAGGCCTCTCCCTCCCTCAGCCTTGGGCCTGAGCTCGGCCTGCTGGTCCTTTGCTGAGCTTTTCCGGTGGAAAACTGAGCCTCAGAGAGCTGAACACTAAGGTCACAAGGGACAGAATCAGAACTCAGATCCACAGCTGTGTGAGGTGTGCCCTGAGTGACCACTTTTTTTTTTTTGGCCAACAGGGTTGTATGCCTGCTGGGAGGATGCAAGGAAGGCCCAAAGCGGGCTGTGTGGCGGAACGTGACTGCGCCCTGAGGACAGAGAGTGCCCTGGGACGCAGTCTGGACCCCAAGGAGCCCTGTGTGCCGGCCAAGGTCCCCCCAAGATGTGCAGCCAGGGTCGGCCGATGCCTGAACCTGCCCTCCCTGAGCCCAGGCCACGGGTAGCCTCTGCAAGTGCCGCAAGTGAGCCATTTCTCAGAAATCCGCCCCTGGGGCTTGAAACGGGCGTCAAAAAAGAGCGTTTTGCCAACGCTTCCATATACATATATGTGCATATATATGTCCATATAGACTTACACATATATGTATATGGTGGATTTGAGGAGAACAGGGCCCTGGCCCCCAGATCTGGCAGGAAATCCAGGCCTCTCCCTCCTCAGCCTTGGGCCTGAGCTCGGCCTGCTGGTCCTTTGCTGAGCTTTTCCGGTGGAAAACTGAGCCTCAGAGAGCTGAACACTAAGGTCACAAGGGACAGAATCAGAACTCAGATCCACAGCTGTGTGAGGTGTGCCCTGAGTGACCACTTTTTTTTTTTTTTTTTTTTTTTGGCCAACAGGGTTGTATGCCTGCTGCGAGGATGCAAGGAAGGCCCAAAGCGGGCTGTGTGGCGGAACGTGACTGCGCCCTGAGGACAGAGAGTGCCCTGGGACGCAGTCTGGACCCCAAGGCCCTGTGTGCCGGCCAAGGTCCCCCCAAGATGTGCAGCCAGGGTCGGCCGATGCCTGAACCTGCCCTCCCTGAGCCCAGGCCACGGGTAGCCTTGCAAGTGCCGCAAGTGAGCCATTTCTCAGAAATCCGCCCCTGGGGCTTGAAACGGGCGTCAAAAAAGAGCGTTTTGCCAACGCTTCCATATACATATATGTGCATATATATGTCCATATAGACTTACACATATATGTATATGGTGGATTTGAGGAGAACAGGGCCCTGGCCCCCAGATCTGGCAGGAAATCCAGGCCTCTCCCTCCCTCAGCCTTGGGCCTGAGCTCGGCCTGCTGGTCCTTTGCTGAGCTTTTCCGGTGGAAACCTGAGCCTCAGAGAGCTGAACACTAAGGTCACAAGGGACAGAATCAGAACTCAGATCCACAGCTGTGTGAGGTGTGCCCTGAGTGACCACTTTTTTTTTTTTGGCCAACAGGGTTGTATGCCTGCTGGGAGGATGCAAGGAAGGCCCAAAGCGGGCTGTGTGGCGGAACGTGACTGCGCCCTGAGGACAGAGAGTGCCCTGGGACGCAGTCTGGACCCCAAGGAGCCCTGTGTGCCGGCCAAGGTCCCCCAAGATGTGCAGCCAGGGTCGGCCGATGCCTGAACCTGCCCTCCCTGAGCCCAGGCCACGGGTAGCCTCTGCAAGTGCCGCAAGTGAGCCATTTCTCAGAAATCCGCCCCTGGGGCTTGAAACGGGCGTCAAAAAAGAGCGTTTTGCCAACGCTTCCATATACATATATGTGCATATATATGTCCATATAGACTTACACATATATGTATATGGTGGATTTGAGGAGAACAGGGCCCTGGCCCCCAGATCTGGCAGGAAATCCAGGCCTCTCCCTCCCTCAGCCTTGGGCCTGAGCTCGGCCTGCTGGTCCTTTGCTGAGCTTTTCCGGTGGAAAACTGAGCCTCAGAGAGCTGAACACTAAGGTCACAAGGGACAGAATCAGAACTCAGATCCACAGCTGTGTGAGGTGTGCCCTGAGTGACCACTTTTTTTTTTTTTTTTTTTTTTTTTTTGGCCAACAGGGTTGTATGCCTGCTGCGAGGATGCAAGGAAGGCCCAAAGCGGGCTGTGTGGCGGAACGTGACTGCGCCCTGAGGACAGAGAGTGCCCTGGGACGCAGTCTGGACCCCAAGGAGCCCTGTGTGCCGGCCAAGGTCCCCCCAAGATGTGCAGCCAGGGTCGGCCGATGCCTGAACCTGCCCTCCCTGAGCCCAGGCCACGGGTAGCCTCTGCAAGTGCCGCAAGTGAGCCATTTCTCAGAAATCCG
>PUFA01002394.1:0-27730 GCA_003508835.1 Eonycteris spelaea | reverse complement strand
TGTTTTGGCCGTCGTCCCTCTTTCAGTGGCCAGGGCATAATGGAGACCGCGCCGCTTTCAAGGTCCCCTCTGTGGCATTCATCTTCCTCCTTTGATCCCTACGTACTGATTCATTTCAAGTTGCTTTTCACTGTTCTGATCTCTGATCTCAGTGTTGACTTCAGAATGGTCTCCCATGGACACTAGAGTCCTGCCCGGCCTTTGACATTCTACCCACCGTTCTTGACCGGGGCAAAGACTTTCTTCGTGTTTGTATTGATTTCCAGAGAGACACACGTGATGGAACAGACCTAGTTCATTGGACATGCTCTTCGGCTTTCCACATAGAAATTGTGAACACACGTGCTATTCATCAGCATTTCAGCTGCTTTCTAACCACCAAGAATCACAGCTCTTTTGGTGGGGGGCGGGAAACCCTTACATGAGATAGGGCTTTCACAACCATTGCTATTTCTTGTCTCCTGCATTGGTTCTAAAGGCCCCGCACATACCTGACAGCTGCTTCTTGTCCTCTCTCACGTCTACGCCGCCTCCCCCGGACCCTGCCTTACCCTGCATTCTCCTCCTCCTCCTCCTGCCCTGCTCTTCTTCTTCTTCTTCTCTTCTTTCTTCTTCTTCTTCTTCTTCTTCTTCTTCTCTTCTTCTTCTTCTTCTTCTTCTTCTTCTTTCTTCTTCTTCTTCTTCTTTTCTTCTTCTTCTTCTTCTTCTTCTTCTTCTTCTTCTTCTTCTTCTTCTTCTTCTTCTCCCCCTCCTTCCTCCTCTTCTTCTCTCCTCTCCACCTCCTCCTCCTCTCCTCCCCCCCTCCTCTTTGTCCTCCTCTTCATCGTGTCCACCCTCCTTTTCCTCCTGCTTCAAGAAACTAATGAACCTCAGTACTGGAGAGTTCCGAGGAAAGTAATGAGCACATTTCTATCATGCATTGGCACTGGGAATATTTGGCCAGCTTCTGGAGCGGTGCTGTGAGACTGCATGGTGTGAGTAGGTGTGAGCATGGAGAACAGGAGGCCTTGAAGCCGGGATTTTAGTCGTGTGGAAGGAGCTTCCTTCACCTCATCTGTCCCCGTGCCCATGTCCCCGTGTGAGGGGACCTCTTAGCTAGACCCTCGGCCAAGAAGGACTCCGCTTGGCGTCCGAGAGAGATGGAGTCCAATTGTGCCCCTGCTGCTTACGAGTTCTGATCCCTGTGGCCCAATGGGACCTGTGACCGTGCCTGGGGCCCTTTCTCAAATTTGGAATGTGCGGCGGGGATGTGGCGGAGTGAGAGGAGACGTGTGTCCTGCCGGCAGCTTGCGGACCTAGGAAGGACGCGGTCCACGCCCCTGCTTTCTTGGCGGGGATGGAAATGCTGCGCCAGATGCTGGTCGCCTTCGGCCTGGCCTAGGTTGCGGTCCGGACGCGGGGGAGCGGGCAGCCGGGCTCGGAGGAGCCGAGAAGCCCGAGGCGGGTTGAGCGGGGCTCGGGAAAGGGGCGTCTGTGGCCAGCAGCGCCGCAACTGATGGCGTGTGGGGACCACAGCCAGCAAGGGAGGTGGCACATACACGTGCCAGAGGCAGGGCAGCGAGCAAGCTTGGGTAGCGCGCCCTGCCAGTTCGCTCTCGCGTGCTGTGGGCGAGAGGTGGGTGCGGCGCCGAGCACGGCGAGCGCCATCCGCCTTGGCATGGACCTCGTGTGTGTGTGTGCACGCATTGAGCAAGTGGCGTGCAGCTGTTGCCTCCGCATCGCCATGGAGACCAGCTACGCAGGACCCTTTCTTCGGTCATCGCTGACGTGAAGCAGCGCGTCGGGATGCAGGTGTGGGCCCAGCGGCCAGTGGGCCAGGCCTGGGGACACTTGGACTTGGCCAGATCCCCGGGTGCTGCTCGCTTCTTCCCGGCACAGGCCGCGCACCTTCGGAACCTCCTGCGCCGCGCGCGCCAGAGCCCGGCACGGTCCAGCCACCTGATCCCAGAGTCACCGGGGCCAAGAGGAGAAAGCCAGGCTCCAAGGGTCGTTTCTTGCCAAGCGACTGTGTGCCCGCGTCCGGACGGGAGCCGGTGAGGGGGCGGACGACGCGGTCTTTGGCATCGAGTGTCGAAAGATGCCAGTGGACGTGGCCCACCGGGCTGCCGCTTTTTGGGGCGACCCGGGGAGATGGAGCTGTCAAAGTCCCCGGACAGGCTCCCCGCTGCTTTGGCGGCCCGCGCGGTCTCGGTGCTGAGGGCGCGTGAAGCCTGCCGGGAATGCGAGGAATCGGTAGCCAGGGAAACGGTGAGGGCCGGCAGCCGTGGCAAAGGCTTCTGGGACTGGACGCAGCTCAGGCCACTGGCCCGCCCCGATTCCATTTGGCCCGCCTCCAGGCCTTTGGAGGCCACACCCTCCAGTCGCCCAGGGCTTTGGTCAGCTCTCTGACATTTCTATTCGCAAGGGATCCGCATCCGCTTTCCCAAGGGACAATGGGAAGGCTTTTGTGTCCTCCGGTCCTTTCCACAAGACCTGGAGAGCATTAGGAAGACGAGAGCACAACGCATCCAAAGACATCCCAACCAAACCAAACCAATGTGCCGCCACCCAAACCAAAGCACAACGATCCATAGCAAAGCAAACCCAAAGGATGAGAAGCATCGCGAAAGCACCAGGAATGACCATTCTTCTCTACATTGGCAACAGACGTGAGAAAGCTCAATGAGCCGACTGAGGCAGAGCTGAACCTGAACATTGAAACCCAAAAGCCAAAGTCCGAAACCCAGTCAATGGAGCACGCCCACAGAGGGGTACAAAGACCCCTCCAATGCTGAGAGACAACAAGAAGTGGTCGAAGCTTCCTGAAAAGCAAAGAAATGCACCCTGCTATGGTCATGGCCCATCGTTTTCCAGTTGTCCAGGGGGGCAAGAAAGTGCTCAATGATGCCCGCTAGTGTGCAAGGTTGCATACCGGAAGGGCAGTGTCACCTCGTGCATTGGTTCGAAAACATGAAGTGGCTTCACTTGCTCAAGTCTAAGCTGACAATAGGTATTCTGTGGAAAACTCGCGGCGCTCCCGTGCAGAACCCCGAAGGGCATGTGCACGGTGGAAACATTCCTCTAATTGAGCCAAGGTACACACTCTATGACACATGCATGAATGTATCCCATGGTGTTAGAGAAGCTGTTCATTGCCACGGTTGTCTTTTTCTTGGCCAAGGGAAAAAGATCCATGGATAAAGAAGCAAAGGAAAGGAAAAGGAAATCCAAAAAGAAGTGCCAAAGCCTGAAGGCAGGCACGTCTGAACACCGGGAAATGACATACATCCTCTTGTGTGTGTGTGTGTGTGTGTGTGCGCGTGTGAGTGTGTGTGTGTGTGCGTGTGTGTGTGTGTTTCTTCTTCCTCGTACGTATGTATGTATGTATGTATGTGTATGTATGTATTTTGTTTATTTGTCTATGGAATTCCATGTTTGTATAGCAAATGTGCGTGGTGATATGTGGGAAGGAAGGATGAGGTAGCAAAAACCAGTTGAAAGTTGCACTCCTTTAGCAGATAGAGTGATTTCAGTCAAACACACCCAGAAGCCCATTGTAAGACTTATGCTCAGGATCAAAGACCTCTGAGTCTCTGAGAAAGGGAGCTGACGCGTCGTGAGTACTGTCTCTGTAGCTTGGTGGGCATTTCCGTTTTCTATCATCGACACCGATTGATTTTTTGTCAAACACAGTATCTCTCAACATAACCAATAAATACATAAATACATAATACATACATACATTAAATACATACATACATAAATAATAAATAAATAAATAAATAAATAAAAAGAAAGAAAGAAAGAAAGAAAAGAGAAGTAAAAGTAAAAAAAAAGAGCCTGGATGCTAAATCTTGTTCGATGGTCGAAGCATGTGTTTGTGCTAGCACTGGAGGGTAGCAGAAGCACAGCGAACGCAAGTACTGTTTGGTCTGAAGGTGAACAGTGTTGTGGAGAGCTCAGTTCCCTTGACATGTTGCATACAGAACCCATTCACTGCAGGACTTGCCATATAGGGGAAAACACAAGTCCCCTGGAGACACGTGCTCCAGATCCAAGCAGCTCGAAAATTTGGCATTCTCTTCATGCTTTGGGTTATGTGATGGAGAGAGGAATTCACACATTTTGACATTACTATGCGCCCTGTACAGTTGTTTTCGAACCTTCCTTTTCCCTCTAATGTCTATGGAGTATTTCTCTGGGTTGTGGGTTTTTGTCAAGCTTTTGGTGGACGCTAGTCCTGTCGAGATGGTCATCGCGGCTTCCATTTGGCAGACGCATTGGAGCGAGTCTAGCTGATGGCGCCTGGCTTTCCAAGATCCAAAGTGTCCCGTGCCGTCCAAGTGAGACAGTCAAGCAGCCGGTCATCCCTCAGATGTGATGCAGGTGAGTGTTTGGCCGTCGTCCCTCTCTCAGTGGCCAGGGCAGTAATGGAGACCGGCCGCTTTCAAGGTCCCTCTGTGGCATTCATCCTTCTCCTTGATCCCTACGTACTGATCATCTCAAGTTGCTTTTCACTGTTCTGATCTCTGATCTCAGTGTTGACTTCAGAATGGTCTCCCATGGACACTAGAGTCCTGCCCGGCCTTTGACATTCTACCCAACCGTCTTGACCGGGGCAAAGACTTTCTTCGTGTTTGTATTGATTTCCAGAGAGACACACGTGATGGAACAGACCTAGTTCATTGGACATGCTCTTCGGCTTTCCACATAGAAATTGTGAACACACGTGCTATTCATCAGCATTTCAGCTGCTTTCTAACCACCAAGAATCACAGCTCTTTGGTGGGGGCGGGAAACCCTTACATGAGATAGGGCTTTCACAACCATTGCTATTTCTTGTCTCCTGCATTGGTTCTAAAGGCCCCGCACATACCTGACAGCTGCTTCTTGTCCTCTCTCACGTCTACCGCCGCCTCCCCCGGACCCTGCCTTACCCTGCATCTCCTCCTCCTCCTCCTGCCCTGCTCTTTCTTCTTCTTTCTTCTTCTTCTTCTTCTTCTTCTTCTTCTTCTTCTTCTTCTTCTTCTTCTTCTTCTTCTTCTTCTTCTTTCTTCTTCTTCTTCTTCTTCTTCTTCTTCTTCTTCTTCTTCTTCTTCTTCTTCTCCCCCTCCTCCTCCTTCTTCTTCTTCTCCTCCACCTCCTCCTCCTCCTCCTCCTCCCCTCCTCTTTGTCCTCCTCTTCATCGTGTCCACCTCCTTTTCCTCCTGCTTCAAGAAACTAATGAACCTCAGTACTGGAGAGTTCCGAGGAAAGTAATGAGCACATTTCTATCATGCATTGGCACTGGGAATATTTGGCCAGCTTCTGGAGCGGTGCTGTGAGACTGCATGGTGTGAGTAGGTGTGAGCATGGAGAACAGGAGGCCTTGAAGCCGGGATTTTAGTCGTGTGGAAGGAGCTTCCTTCACCTGCCATCTGTCCCCGTGCCCATGTCCCCGTGTGAGGGGACCTCTTAGCTAGACCCTCGGCCAAGAAGGACTCCGCTTGGCGTCCGAGAGAGATGGAGTCCAATTGTGCCCCTGCTGCTTACGAGTTCTGATCCCTGTG
Source organism: Eonycteris spelaea (assembly GCA_003508835.1). Classification (NCBI taxonomy): domain Eukaryota; kingdom Metazoa; phylum Chordata; class Mammalia; order Chiroptera; family Pteropodidae; genus Eonycteris; species Eonycteris spelaea. The sequence continues at coordinate 22,202 of PUFA01002394.1, read as the reverse complement.
GCCCAATGGGACCTGTGACCGTGCCTGGGGCCCTTTCTCAAATTTGGATGTGCGGCGGGGATGTGGCGGAGTGAGAGGAGACGTGTGTCCTGCCGGCAGCTTGCGGACCTAGGAAGGACGCGGTCCACGCCCCTGCTTTCTTGGCGGGGATGGAAATGCTGCGCCAGATGCTGGTCGCCTTCGGCCTGGCCTAGGTTGCGGTCCGGACGCGGGGGAGCGGGCAGCCGGGCTCGGAGGAGCCGAGAAGCCCGAGGCGGGTTGAGCGGGGCTCGGGAAAGGGGCGTCTGTGGCCAGCAGCGCCGCAACTGATGGCGTGTGGGGACCACAGCCAGCAAGGGTGGCACATACACGTGCCAGAGGCAGGGCAGCGAGCAAGCTTGGGGTAGCGCGCCCTGCCAGTTCGCTCTCGCGTGCTGTGGGCGAGAGGTGGGTGCGGCGCCGAGCACGGCGAGCGCCATCCGCCTTGGCCATGGACCTCGTGTGTGTGTGTGCACGCATTGAGCCAAGTGGCGTGCAGCTGTTGCCTCCGCATCGCCATGGAGACCAGCTACGCAGGACCCTTTCTTCGGTCATCGCTGACGTGAAGCAGCGCGTCGGGATGCAGGTGTGGGGCCCAGCGGCCAGTGGGCCAGGCCTGGGGACACTTGGACTTGGCCAGATCCCCGGGTGCTGCTCGCTTCTTCCCGGCACAGGCCGCGCACCTTCGGAACCTCCTGCGCCGCGCGCGCCAGAGCCCGGCACGGACCAGCCACCTGATCCCAGAGTCACCGGGGCCAAGAGGAGAAAGCCAGGCTCCAAGGGTCGTTTCTTGCCAAGCGACTGTGTGCCCGCGTCCGGACGGGAGCCGGTGAGGGGCGGACGACGCGGTCTTTGGCATCGAGTGTCGAAAGATGCCAGTGGACGTGGCCCACCGCTGCTGCCGCTTTTTGACGGGCGACCCGGGGAGATGGAGCTGTCAAAGTCCCCGGACAGGCTCCCCGCTGCTTTGGCGGCCCGCGCGGTCTCGGTGCTGAGGGCGCGTGAAGCCTGCCGGGAATGCGAGGAATCGGTAGCCAGGGAAACGGTGAGGGCCGGCAGCCGTGGCAAAGGCTTCTGGGACTGGACGCAGCTCAGGCCACTGGCCCGCCCCGATTCCATTTGGCCCGCCTCCAGGCCTTTGGAGGCCACACCCTCCAGTCGCCCAGGGCTTTGGTCAGCTCTCTGACATTTCTATTCGCAAGGGATCCGCATCCGCTTTCCCAAGGGACAATGGGAAGGCTTTTGTGTCCTCCGGTCCTTTCCACAAGACCTGGAGAGCATTAGGAAGACGAGAGCACAACGCATCCAAAGACATCCCAACCAAACCAAACCAATGTGCCGCCACCCAAACCAAAGCACAACGATCCATAGCAAAGCAAACCCAAAGGATGAGAAGCATCGCGAAAGCACCAGGAATGACCATTCTTCTCTACATTGGCAACAGACGTGAGAAAGCTCAATGAGCCGACTGAGGCAGAGCTGAACCTGAACATTGAAACCCAAAAGCCAAAGTCCGAAACCCAGTCAATGGAGCACGCCCACAGAGGGGTACAAAGACCCCTCCAATGCTGAGAGACAACAAGAAGTGGTCGAAGCTTCCTGAAAAGCAAAGAAATGCACCCTGCTATGGTCATGGCCCATCGTTTTCCAGTTGTCCAGGGGGCAAGAAAGTGCTCAATGATGCCCGCTAGTGTGCAAGGTTGCATACCGGAAGGGCAGTGTCACCTCGTGCATTGGTTCGAAAACATGAAGTGGCTTCACTTGCTCAAGTCTAAGCTGACAATAGGTATTCTGTGGAAAACTCGCGGCGCTCCCGTGCAGAACCCCGAAGGGCATGTGCACGGTGGAAACATTCCTCTAATTGAGCCAAGGTACACACTCTATGACACATGCATGAATGTATCCCATGGTGTTAGAGAAGCTGTTCATTGCCACGGTTGTCTTTTTCTTGGCCAAGGGAAAAAGATCCATGGATAAAGAAGCAAAGGAAAGGAAAAGGAAATCCAAAAAGAAGTGCCAAAGCCTGAAGGCAGGCACGTCCTGAACACCGGGAAATGACATACATCTCGTGTGTGTGTGTGTGTGTGCGCGTGAGTGGTGTGTGTGTGTGCGTGTGTGTGTGTCTTCTCGTACGTATGTATGTATGTATGTATGTATGTATGTATTTTGTTTATTTGTCTATGGAATTCCATGTTTGTATAGCAAATGTGCGTGGTGATATGTGCCGGAAGGAAGGATGAGGTAGCAAAAACCAGTTGAAAGTTTGCACTCCTTTAGCAGATAGAGTGATTTCAGTCAACACACCCAGAAGCCCATTGTAAGACTTATGCTCAGGATCAAAGACCTCTGAGTCTCTGAGAAAGGGAGCTGACGCGTCGTGAGTACTGTCTCTGTAGCTTGGTGGGCATTTCCGTTTTCTATCATCGACACCGATTGATTTTTTGTCAAACACAGTATCTCTCAACATAACCAATAAATACATAAATACATAATACATACATACATAAATAATACATACATAAATAAATAAATAATAAATAAATAAAAAGAAAGAAAGAAAGAAAGAAAAGAGAAGTAAAAGTAAAAAAAAGAGCCTGGATGCTAAATCTTGTTCGATGGTCGAAGCATGTGTTTGTGCTAGCACTGGAGGGTAGCAGAAGCACAGCGAACGCAAGTACTGTTTGGTCTGAAGGTGAACAGTGTTGTGGAGAGCTCAGTTCCCTTGACATGTTGCATACAGAACCCATTCACTGCAGGACTTGCCATATAGGGGAAAACACAAGTCCCCTGGAGACACGTGCTCCAGATCCAAGCAGCTCGAAAATTTGGCATTCTCTTCATGCTTTGGGTTATGTGATGGAGAGAGGAATTCACACATTTTGACATTACTATGCGCCCTGTACAGTTGTTTTCGAACCTTCCTTTTCCCTCTAATGTCTATGGAGTATTTCTCTGGGTTGTGGGTTTTTGTCAAGCTTTTGGTGGACGCTAGTCCTGTCGAGATGGTCATCGCGGCTTCCATTTGGCAGACGCATTGGAGCGAGTCTAGCTGATGGCGCCTGGCTTTCCAAGATCCAAAGTGTCCCGTGCCGTCCAAGTGAGACAGTCAAGCAGCCGGTCATCCCTCAGATGTGATGCAGGTGAGTGTTTGGCCGTCGTCCCTCTCTCAGTGGCCAGGGCAGTAATGGAGACCGGCCGCTTTCAAGGTCCCTCTGTGGCATTCATCCTTCTCCTTGATCCCTACGTACTGATCATCTCAAGTTGCTTTTCACTGTTCTGATCTCTGATCTCAGTGTTGACTTCAGAATGGTCTCCCATGGACACTAGAGTCCTGCCCGGCCTTTGACATTCTACCCATACCGTTCTTGACCGGGGCAAAGACTTTCTTCGTGTTTGTATTGATTTCCAGAGAGACACACGTGATGGAACAGACCTAGTTCATTGGACATGCTCTTCGGCTTTCCACATAGAAATTGTGAACACACGTGCTATTCATCAGCATTTCAGCTGCTTTCTAACCACCAAGAATCACAGCTCTTTGGTGGGGGCGGGAAACCCTTACATGAGATAGGGCTTTCACAACCATTGCTATTTCTTGTCTCCTGCATTGGTTCTAAAGGCCCCGCACATACCTGACAGCTGCTTCTTGTCCTCTCTCACGTCTACCGCCGCCTCCCCCGGACCCTGCCTTACCCTGCATCTCCTCCTCCTCCTCCTGCCCTGCTCTTTCTTCTTCTTCTTTCTTCCTTCTTCTTCTTTCTTCTTCTTTCTTCTTCTTCTTCTTCTTCTTCTTCTTCTTCTTCTTTCTTCTTCTTCTTTCTTCTTCTTCTTCTTCTTCTTCTTCTTCTTCTTCTTCTTCTTCTCCCCTCCTCCTCTCCTTCTTCTTCTCCTCCACCTCCTCCTCCTCCTCCTCCTCCCCTCCTCTTTGTCCTCCTCTTCATCGTGTCCACCTCCTTTTCCTCCTGCTTCAAGAAACTAATGAACCTCAGTACTGGAGAGTTCCGAGGAAAGGTAATGAGCACATTTCTATCATGCATTGGCACTGGGAATATTTGGCCAGCTTCTGGAGCGGTGCTGTGAGACTGCATGGTGTGAGTAGGTGTGAGCATGGAGAACAGGAGGCCTTGAAGCCGGGATTTTAGTCGTGTGGAAGGAGCTTCCTTCACCTGCCATCTGTCCCCGTGCCCATGTCCCCGTGTGAGGGGACCTCTTAGCTAGACCCTCGGCCAAGAAGGACTCCGCTTGGCGTCCGAGAGAGATGGAGTCCAATTGTGCCCCTGCTGCTTACGAGTTCTGATCCCTGTGGCCCAATGGGACCTGTGACCGTGCCTGGGGCCCTTTCTCAAATTTGGATGTGCGGCGGGGATGTGGCGGAGTGAGAGGAGACGTGTGTCCTGCCGGCAGCTTGCGGACCTAGGAAGGACGCGGTCCACGCCCCTGCTTTCTTGGCGGGGATGGAAATGCTGCGCCAGATGCTGGTCGCCTTCGGCCTGGCCTAGGTTGCGGTCCGGACGCGGGGGAGCGGGCAGCCGGGCTCGGAGGAGCCGAGAAGCCCGAGGCGGGTTGAGCGGGGCTCGGGAAAGGGGCGTCTGTGGCCAGCAGCGCCGCAACTGATGGCGTGTGGGGACCACAGCCAGCAAGGGAGTGGCACATACACGTGCCAGAGGCAGGGCAGCGAGCAAGCTTGGGGTAGCGCGCCCTGCCAGTTCGCTCTCGCGTGCTGTGGGCGAGAGGTGGGTGCGGCGCCGAGCACGGCGAGCGCCATCCGCCTTGGCCATGGACCTCGTGTGTGTGTGTGCACGCATTGAGCCAAGTGGCGTGCAGCTGTTGCCTCCGCATCGCCATGGAGACCAGCTACGCAGGACCCTTTCTTCGGTCATCGCTGACGTGAAGCAGCGCGTCGGGATGCAGGTGTGGGGCCCAGCGGCCAGTGGGCCAGGCCTGGGGACACTTGGACTTGGCCAGATCCCCGGGTGCTGCTCGCTTCTTCCCGGCACAGGCCGCGCACCTTCGGAACCTCCTGCGCCGCGCGCGCCAGAGCCCGGCACGGTCCAGCCACCTGATCCCAGAGTCACCGGGGCCAAGAGGAGAAAGCCAGGCTCCAAGGGTCGTTTCTTGCCAAGCGACTGTGTGCCCGCGTCCGGACGGGAGCCGGTGAGGGGGCGGACGACGCGGTCTTTGGCATCGAGTGTCGAAAGATGCCAGTGGACGTGGCCCACCGGCTGCTGCCGCTTTTTGACGGGCGACCCGGGGAGATGGAGCTGTCAAAGTCCCCGGACAGGCTCCCCGCTGCTTTGGCGGCCCGCGCGGTCTCGGTGCTGAGGGCGCGTGAAGCCTGCCGGGAATGCGAGGAATCGGTAGCCAGGGAAACGGTGAGGGCCGGCAGCCGTGGCAAAGGCTTCTGGGACTGGACGCAGCTCAGGCCACTGGCCCGCCCCGATTCCATTTGGCCCGCCTCCAGGCCTTTGGAGGCCACACCCTCCAGTCGCCCAGGGCTTTGGTCAGCTCTCTGACATTTCTATTCGCAAGGGATCCGCATCCGCTTTCCCAAGGGACAATGGGAAGGCTTTTGTGTCCTCCGGTCCTTTCCACAAGACCTGGAGAGCATTAGGAAGACGAGAGCACAACGCATCCAAAGACATCCCAACCAAACCAAACCAATGTGCCGCCACCCAAACCAAAGCACAACGATCCATAGCAAAGCAAACCCAAAGGATGAGAAGCATCGCGAAAGCACCAGGAATGACCATTCTTCTCTACATTGGCAACAGACGTGAGAAAGCTCAATGAGCCGACTGAGGCAGAGCTGAACCTGAACATTGAAACCCAAAAGCCAAAGTCCGAAACCCAGTCAATGGAGCACGCCCACAGAGGGGTACAAAGACCCCTCCAATGCTGAGAGACAACAAGAAGTGGTCGAAGCTTCCTGAAAAGCAAAGAAATGCACCCTGCTATGGTCATGGCCCATCGTTTTCCAGTTGTCCAGGGGGGCAAGAAAGTGCTCAATGATGCCCGCTAGTGTGCAAGGTTGCATACCGGAAGGGCAGTGTCACCTCGTGCATTGGTTCGAAAACATGAAGTGGCTTCACTTGCTCAAGTCTAAGCTGACAATAGGTATTCTGTGGAAAACTCGCGGCGCTCCCGTGCAGAACCCCGAAGGGCATGTGCACGGTGGAAACATTCCTCTAATTGAGCCAAGGTACACACTCTATGACACATGCATGAATGTATCCCATGGTGTTAGAGAAGCTGTTCATTGCCACGGTTGTCTTTTTCTTGGCCAAGGGAAAAAGATCCATGGATAAAGAAGCAAAGGAAAGGAAAAGGAAATCCAAAAAGAAGTGCCAAAGCCTGAAGGCAGGCACGTCCTGAACACCGGGAAATGACATACATCCTCTTGTGTGTGTGTGTGTGTGTGTGTGCGCGTGAGTGTGTGTGTGTGTGCGTGTGTGTGTGTGTTTCTTCTTCCTCGTACGTATGTATGTATGTATGTATGTATGTATTTTGTTTATTTGTCTATGGAATTCCATGTTTGTATAGCAAATGTGCGTGGTGATATGTGCCGGAAGGAAGGATGAGGTAGCAAAAACCAGTTGAAAGTTGCACTCCTTTAGCAGATAGAGTGATTTCAGTCAACACACCCAGAAGCCCATTGTAAGACTTATGCTCAGGATCAAAGACCTCTGAGTCTCTGAGAAAGGGAGCTGACGCGTCGTGAGTACTGTCTCTGTAGCTTGGTGGGCATTTCCGTTTTCTATCATCGACACCGATTGATTTTTTGTCAAACACAGTATCTCTCAACATAACCAATAAATACATAAATACATGAATACATACATACATAAATACATACATAATACATACATACATACATACATACATAAATAAATAATAAATAAATAAATAAATAAATAAATAAATAAATAAAAAGAAAGAAAGAAAGAAAGAAAAGAGAAGTAAAAGTAAAAAAAAGAGCCTGGATGCTAAATCTTGTTCGATGGTCGAAGCATGTGTTTGTGCTAGCACTGGAGGGTAGCAGAAGCACAGCGAACGCAAGTACTGTTTGGTCTGAAGGTGAACAGTGTTGTGGAGAGCTCAGTTCCCTTGACATGTTGCATACAGAACCCATTCACTGCAGGACTTGCCATATAGGGGAAAACACAAGTCCCCTGGAGACACGTGCTCCAGATCCAAGCAGCTCGAAAATTTGGCATTCTCTTCATGCTTTGGGTTATGTGATGGAGAGAGGAATTCACACATTTTGACATTACTATGCGCCCTGTACAGTTGTTTTCGAACCTTCCTTTTCCCTCTAATGTCTATGGAGTATTTCTCTGGGTTGTGGGTTTTTGTCAAGCTTTTGGTGGACGCTAGTCCTGTCGAGATGGTCATCGCGGCTTCCATTTGGCAGACGCATTGGAGCGAGTCTAGCTGATGGCGCCTGGCTTTCCAAGATCCAAAGTGTCCCGTGCCGTCCAAGTGAGACAGTCAAGCAGCCGGTCATCCCTCAGATGTGATGCAGGTGAGTGTTTGGCCGTCGTCCCTCTCTCAGTGGCCAGGGCAGTAATGGAGACCGGCCGCTTTCAAGGTCCCTCTGTGGCATTCATCCTTCTCCTTGATCCCTACGTACTGATCATCTCAAGTTGCTTTTCACTGTTCTGATCTCTGATCTCAGTGTTGACTTCAGAATGGTCTCCCATGGACACTAGAGTCCTGCCCGGCCTTTGACATTCTACCCATACCGTTCTTGACCGGGGCAAAGACTTTCTTCGTGTTTGTATTGATTTCCAGAGAGACACACGTGATGGAACAGACCTAGTTCATTGGACATGCTCTTCGGCTTTCCACATAGAAATTGTGAACACACGTGCTATTCATCAGCATTTCAGCTGCTTTCTAACCACCAAGAATCACAGCTCTTTGGTGGGGGCGGGAAACCCTTACATGAGATAGGGCTTTCACAACCATTGCTATTTCTTGTCTCCTGCATTGGTTCTAAAGGCCCCGCACATACCTGACAGCTGCTTCTTGTCCTCTCTCACGTCTACCGCCGCCTCCCCCGGACCCTGCCTTACCCTGCATCTCCTCCTCCTCCTCCTGCCCTGCTCTTTCTTCTTCTTCTTCTTCTTCTTTCTTCTTCTTCTCTTCTTCTTCTTCTTCTTCTTCTTCTTCTTCTTCTTCTTCTTCTTCTTCTTCTTCTTCTTCTTCTTCTTCTTCTTCTTCTTCTTCTTCTCTTCTTCTTCTTCTTTCTCTTCTCCCCCTCCTCCTCCTCTTCTTCTTCTCCTCCACCTCCTCCTCCTCCTCCTCCTCCCCTCCTCTTTGTCCTCCTCTTCATCGTGTCCACCTCCTTTTCCTCCTGCTTCAAGAAACTAATGAACCTCAGTACTGGAGAGTTCCGAGGAAAGGTAATGAGCACATTTCTATCATGCATTGGCACTGGGAATATTTGGCCAGCTTCTGGAGCGGTGCTGTGAGACTGCATGGTGTGAGTAGGTGTGAGCATGGAGAACAGGAGGCCTTGAAGCCGGGATTTTAGTCGTGTGGAAGGAGCTTCCTTCACCTGCCATCTGTCCCCGTGCCCATGTCCCCGTGTGAGGGGACCTCTTAGCTAGACCCTCGGCCAAGAAGGACTCCGCTTGGCGTCCGAGAGAGATGGAGTCCAATTGTGCCCCTGCTGCTTACGAGTTCTGATCCCTGTGGCCCAATGGGACCTGTGACCGTGCCTGGGGCCCTTTCTCAAATTTGGATGTGCGGCGGGGATGTGGCGGAGTGAGAGGAGACGTGTGTCCTGCCGGCAGCTTGCGGACCTAGGAAGGACGCGGTCCACGCCCCTGCTTTCTTGGCGGGGATGGAAATGCTGCGCCAGATGCTGGTCGCCTTCGGCCTGGCCTAGGTTGCGGTCCGGACGCGGGGGAGCGGGCAGCCGGGCTCGGAGGAGCCGAGAAGCCCGAGGCGGGTTGAGCGGGGCTCGGGAAAGGGGCGTCTGTGGCCAGCAGCGCCGCAACTGATGGCGTGTGGGGACCACAGCCAGCAAGGGAGGTGGCACATACACGTGCCAGAGGCAGGGCAGCGAGCAAGCTTGGGGTAGCGCGCCCTGCCAGTTCGCTCTCGCGTGCTGTGGGCGAGAGGTGGGTGCGGCGCCGAGCACGGCGAGCGCCATCCGCCTTGGCCATGGACCTCGTGTGTGTGTGTGCACGCATTGAGCCAAGTGGCGTGCAGCTGTTGCCTCCGCATCGCCATGGAGACCAGCTACGCAGGACCCTTTCTTCGGTCATCGCTGACGTGAAGCAGCGCGTCGGGATGCAGGTGTGGGGCCCAGCGGCCAGTGGGCCAGGCCTGGGGACACTTGGACTTGGCCAGATCCCCGGGTGCTGCTCGCTTCTTCCCGGCACAGGCCGCGCACCTTCGGAACCTCCTGCGCCGCGCGCGCCAGAGCCCGGCACGGTCCAGCCACCTGATCCCAGAGTCACCGGGGCCAAGAGGAGAAAGCCAGGCTCCAAGGGTCGTTTCTTGCCAAGCGACTGTGTGCCCGCGTCCGGACGGGAGCCGGTGAGGGGGCGGACGACGCGGTCTTTGGCATCGAGTGTCGAAAGATGCCAGTGGACGTGGCCCACCGGCTGCCGCTTTTTGACGGGCGACCCGGGGAGATGGAGCTGTCAAAGTCCCCGGACAGGCTCCCCGCTGCTTTGGCGGCCCGCGCGGTCTCGGTGCTGAGGGCGCGTGAAGCCTGCCGGGAATGCGAGGAATCGGTAGCCAGGGAAACGGTGAGGGCCGGCAGCCGTGGCAAAGGCTTCTGGGACTGGACGCAGCTCAGGCCACTGGCCCGCCCCGATTCCATTTGGCCCGCCTCCAGGCCTTTGGAGGCCACACCCTCCAGTCGCCCAGGGCTTTGGTCAGCTCTCTGACATTTCTATTCGCAAGGGATCCGCATCCGCTTTCCCAAGGGACAATGGGAAGGCTTTTGTGTCCTCCGGTCCTTTCCACAAGACCTGGAGAGCATTAGGAAGACGAGAGCACAACGCATCCAAAGACATCCCAACCAAACCAAACCAATGTGCCGCCACCCAAACCAAAGCACAACGATCCATAGCAAAGCAAACCCAAAGGATGAGAAGCATCGCGAAAGCACCAGGAATGACCATTCTTCTCTACATTGGCAACAGACGTGAGAAAGCTCAATGAGCCGACTGAGGCAGAGCTGAACCTGAACATTGAAACCCAAAAGCCAAAGTCCGAAACCCAGTCAATGGAGCACGCCCACAGAGGGGTACAAAGACCCCTCCAATGCTGAGAGACAACAAGAAGTGGTCGAAGCTTCCTGAAAAGCAAAGAAATGCACCCTGCTATGGTCATGGCCCATCATCGTTTTCCAGTTGTCCAGGGGGGCAAGAAAGTGCTCAATGATGCCCGCTAGTGTGCAAGGTTGCATACCGGAAGGGCAGTGTCACCTCGTGCATTGGTTCGAAAACATGAAGTGGCTTCACTTGCTCAAGTCTAAGCTGACAATAGGTATTCTGTGGAAAACTCGCGGCGCTCCCGTGCAGAACCCCGAAGGGCATGTGCACGGTGGAAACATTCCTCTAATTGAGCCAAGGTACACACTCTATGACACATGCATGAATGTATCCCATGGTGTTAGAGAAGCTGTTCATTGCCACGGTTGTCTTTTTCTTGGCCAAGGGAAAAAGATCCATGGATAAAGAAGCAAAGGAAAGGAAAAGGAAATCCAAAAAGAAGTGCCAAAGCCTGAAGGCAGGCACGTCTGAACACCGGGAAATGACATACATCCTCTTGTGTGTGTGTGTGTGTGTGTGCGCGTGAGTGTGTGTGTGTGTGCGTGTGTGTGTGTGTTTCTTCTTCCTCGTACGTATGTATGTATGTATGTATGTATGTATTTTGTTTATTTGTCTATGGAATTCCATGTTTGTATAGCAAATGTGCGTGGTGATATGTGCCGGAAGGAAGGATGAGGTAGCAAAAACCAGTTGAAAGTTTGCACTCCTTTAGCAGATAGAGTGATTTCAGTCAACACACCCAGAAGCCCATTGTAAGACTTATGCTCAGGATCAAAGACCTCTGAGTCTCTGAGAAAGGGAGCTGACGCGTCGTGAGTACTGTCTCTGTAGCTTGGTGGGCATTTCCGTTTTCTATCATCGACACCGATTGATTTTTTTGTCAAACACAGTATCTCTCAACATAACCAATAAATACATAAATACATGAATACATACATACATAATACATACATAAATACATACATAACATACAAAATACATACATAATAAATAAATAATAAATAAATAAATAATAAATAAATAAAAAGAAAGAAAGAAAGAAAGAAAAGAGAAGTAAAAGTAAAAAAAAGAGCCTGGATGCTAAATCTTGTTCGATGGTCGAAGCATGTGTTTGTGCTAGCACTGGAGGGTAGCAGCGAACGCAAGTACTGTTTGGTCTGAAGGTGAACAGTGTTGTGGAGAGCTCAGTTCCCTTGACATGTTGCATACAGAACCCATTCACTGCAGGACTTGCCATATAGGGGAAAACACAAGTCCCCTGGAGACACGTGCTCCAGATCCAAGCAGCTCGAAAATTTGGCATTCTCTTCATGCTTTGGGTTATGTGATGGAGAGAGGAATTCACACATTTTGACATTACTATGCGCCCTGTACAGTTGTTTTCGAACCTTCCTTTTCCCTCTAATGTCTATGGAGTATTTCTCTGGGTTGTGGGTTTTTGTCAAGCTTTTGGTGGACGCTAGTCCTGTCGAGATGGTCATCGCGGCTTCCATTTGGCAGACGCATTGGAGCGAGTCTAGCTGGGCGCCTGGCTTTCCAAGATCCAAAGTGTCCCGTGCCGTCCAAGTGAGACAGTCAAGCAGCCGGTCATCCCTCAGATGTGATGTGAGTGTTTGGCCGTCGTCCCTCTCTCAGTGGCCAGGGCAGTAATGGAGACCGCTTTCAAGGTCCCTCTGTGGCATTCATCCTTCTCCTTGATCCCTACGTACTGATCATCTCAAGTTGCTTTTCACTGTTCTGATCTCTGATCTCAGAGAATGGTCTCCCATGGACACTAGAGTCCTGCCCGGCCTTTGACATTCTACCCATACGTCTTGACCGGGGCAAAGACTTTCTTCGTGTTTGTATTGATTTCCAGAGAGACACACGTGATGGAACAGACCTAGTTCATTGGACATGCTCTTCGGCTTTCCACATAGAAATTGTGAACACACGTGCTATTCATCAGCATTTCAGCTGCTTTCTAACCACCAAGAATCACAGCTCTTTGGTGGGGGCGGGAAACCCTTACATGAGATAGGGCTTTCACAACCATTGCTATTTCTTGTCTCCTGCATTGGTTCTAAAGGCCCCGCACATACCTGACAGCTGCTTCTTGTCCTCTCTCACGTCTACCGCCGCCTCCCCCGGACCCTGCCTTACCCTGCATCTCCTCCTCCTCCTCCTGCCCTGCTCTTTCTTCTTCTTCTTCTTCTTCTTCTTCTTCTTTCTTCTTCTTCTTCTTCTTCTCTTCTTTTCTTCTTCTTCTTCTTCTTCTTCTTCTTCTTCTTCTTTCTTCTTCTTCTTCTTCTTCTTCTTCTTCTTCTTCTTCTTCTTCTTCTTCTTCTTCCTCCTCTCCTCCTCCTCCTTCTTCTTCTCTCTCACCTCCTCCTCCTCTCCTCCTCCTCCCCCCTCCTCTTGTCCTCCTCTTCATCGTGTCCACCTCCTTTTCCTCCTGCTTCAAGAAACTAATGAACCTCAGTACTGGAGAGTTCCGAGGAAAAGTAAAGAGCACATTTCTATCATGCATTGGCACTGGGAATATTTGGCCAGCTTCTGGAGCGTGCTGTGAGACTGCATGGTGTGAGTAGGTGTGAGCATGGAGAACAGGAGGCCTTGAAGCCGGGATTTTAGTCGTGTGGAAGGAGCTTCCTTCACCTGCCATCTGTCCCGTGCCCATGTCCCCGTGTGAGGGGACCTCTTAGCTAGACCCTCGCCAAGAAGGACTCCGCTTGGCGTCCGAGAGAGATGGAGTCCAATTGTGCCCTGCTGCTTACGAGTTCTGATCCCTGTGGCCCAATGGGACCTGTGACCGTGCCTGGGGCCCTTTCTCAAATTTGGATGTGCGGCGGGGATGTGGCGGAGTGAGAGGAGACGTGTGTCCTGCCGGCAGCTTGCGGACCTAGGAAGGACGCGGTCCACGCCCCTGCTTTCTTGGCGGGGATGGAAATGCTGCGCCAGATGCTGGTCGCCTTCGGCCTGGCCTAGGTTGCGGTCCGGACGCGGGGGAGCGGGCAGCCGGGCTCGGAGGAGCCGAGAAGCCCGAGGCGGGTTGAGCGGGGCTCGGGAAAGGGGCGTCTGTGGCCAGCAGCGCCGCAACTGATGGCGTGTGGGACCACAGCCAGCAAGGGAGGTGGCACATACACGTGCCAGAGGCAGGGCAGCGAGCAAGCTTGGGGTAGCGCGCCCTGCCAGTTCGCTCTCGCGTGCTGTGGGCGAGAGGTGGGTGCGGCGCCGAGCACGGCGAGCGCCATCCGCCTTGGCCATGGACCTCGTGTGTGTGTGTGCACGCATTGAGCCAAGTGGCGTGCAGCTGTTGCCTCCGCATCGCCATGGAGACCAGCTACGCAGGACCCTTTCTTCGGTCATCGCTGACGTGAAGCAGCGCGTCGGGATGCAGGTGTGGGGCCACAGCGGCCAGTGGGCCAGGCCTGGGGACACTTGGACTTGGCCAGATCCCGGGTGCTGCTCGCTTCTTCCCGGCACAGGCCGCGCACCTTCGGAACCTCCTGCGCCGCGCGCCAGAGCCCGGCACGGACCAGCCACCTGATCCAGAGTCACCGGGGCCAAGAGGAAAAGCCAGGCTCCAAGGGTCGTTTCTTGCCAAGCGACTGTGTGCCCGCGTCCGGACGGGAGCCGGTGAGGGGCGGACGACGCGGTCTTTGGCATCGAGTGTCGAAAGATGCCAGTGGACGTGGCCCACCGGCTGCCGCTTTTTGACGGGCGACCCGGGGAGATGGAGCTGTCAAAGTCCCCGGACAGGCTCCCCGCTGCTTTGGCGGCCCGCGCGGTCTCGGTGCTGAGGGCGCGTGAAGCCTGCCGGGAATGCGAGGAATCGGTAGCCAGGGAAACGGTGAGGGCCGGCAGCCGTGGCAAAGGCTTCTGGGACTGGACGCAGCTCAGGCCACTGGCCCGCCCCGATTCCATTTGGCCCGCCTCCAGGCCTTTGGAGGCCACACCCTCCAGTCGCCCAGGGCTTTGGTCAGCTCTCTGACATTTCTATTCGCAAGGGATCCGCATCCGCTTTCCCAAGGGACAATGGGAAGGCTTTTGTGTCCTCCGGTCCTTTCCACAAGACCTGGAGAGCATTAGGAAGACGAGAGCACAACGCATCCAAAGACATCCCAACCAAACCAAACCAATGTGCCGCCACCCAAACCAAAGCACAACGATCCATAGCAAAGCAAACCCAAAGGATGAGAAGCATCGCGAAAGCACCAGGAATGACCATTCTTCTCTACATTGGCAACAGACGTGAGAAAGCTCAATGAGCCGACTGAGGCAGAGCTGAACCTGAACATTGAAACCCAAAAGCCAAAGTCCGAAACCCAGTCAATGGAGCACGCCCACAGAGGGGTACAAAGACCCCTCCAATGCTGAGAGACAACAAGAAGTGGTCGAAGCTTCCTGAAAAGCAAAGAAATGCACCCTGCTATGGTCATGGCCCATCGTTTTCCAGTTGTCCAGGGGGGCAAGAAAGTGCTCAATGATGCCCGCTAGTGTGCAAGGTTGCATACCGGAAGGGCAGTGTCACCTCGTGCATTGGTTCGAAAACATGAAGTGGCTTCACTTGCTCAAGTCTAAGCTGACAATAGGTATTCTGTGGAAAACTCGCGGCGCTCCCGTGCAGAACCCCGAAGGGCATGTGCACGGTGGAAACATTCCTCTAATTGAGCCAAGGTACACACTCTATGACACATGCATGAATGTATCCCATGGTGTTAGAGAAGCTGTTCATTGCCACGGTTGTCTTTTTCTTGGCCAAGGGAAAAAGATCCATGGATAAAGAAGCAAAGGAAAGGAAAAGGAAATCCAAAAAGAAGTGCCAAAGCCTGAAGGCAGGCACGTCCTGAACACCGGGAAATGACATACATCCTCTTGTGTGTGTGTGTGTGTGTGTGTGCGCGTGAGTGTGTGTGTGTGTGCGTGTGTGTGTGTGTTTCTTCTTCCTCGTACGTATGTATGTATGTATGTATGTATGTATGTATGTATTTTGTTTATTTGTCTATGGAATTCCATGTTTGTATAGCAAATGTGCGTGGTGATATGTGCCGGAAGGAAGGATGAGGTAGCAAAAACCAGTTGAAAGTTTGCACTCCTTTAGCAGATAGAGTGATTCAGTCAACACACCCAGAAGCCCTTGTAAGACTTATGCTCAGGATCAAAGACCTCTGAGTCTCTGAGAAAGGGAGCTGACGCGTCGTGAGTACTGTCTCTGTAGCTTGGTGGGCATTTCCGTTTTCTATCATCGACACCGATTGATTTTTTGTCAAACACAGTATCTCTCAACATAACCAATAAATACATAAATACATGAATACATACATACATAAATACATACATAAATAATACATACAACAAATACATAATAATAAAATAAATAATAAATAAATAAATAATAAAAAAAGAAAGAAAGAAAGAAAGAAAGAAAGTAAAAGTAAAAAAAGAGCCTGGATGCTAAATCTTGTTCGATGGTCGAAGCATGTGTTTGTGCTAGCACTGGAGGGTAGCAGAAGCACAGCGAACGCAAGTACTGTTTGGTCTGAAGGTGAACAGTGTTGTGGAGAGCTCAGTTCCCTTGACATGTTGCATACAGAACCCATTCACTGCAGGACTTGCCATATAGGGGAAAACACAAGTCCCCTGGAGACACGTGCTCCAGATCCAAGCAGCTCGAAAATTTGGCATTCTCTTCATGCTTTGGGTTATGTGATGGAGAGAGGAATTCACACATTTTGACATTACTATGCGCCCTGTACAGTTGTTTTCGAACCTTCCTTTTCCCTCTAATGTCTATGGAGTATTTCTCTGGGTTGTGGGTTTTTGTCAAGCTTTTGGTGGACGCTAGTCCTGTCGAGATGGTCATCGCGGCTTCCATTTGGCAGACGCATTGGAGCGAGTCTAGCTGATGGCGCCTGGCTTTCCAAGATCCAAAGTGTCCCGTGCCGTCCAAGTGAGACAGTCAAGCAGCCGGTCATCCCTCAGATGTGATGCAGGTGAGTGTTTGGCCGTCGTCCCTCTCTCAGTGGCCAGGGCAGTAATGGAGACCGGCCGCTTTCAAGGTCCCTCTGTGGCATTCATCCTTCTCCTTGATCCCTACGTACTGATCATCTCAAGTTGCTTTTCACTGTTCTGATCTCTGATCTCAGTGTTGACTTCAGAATGGTCTCCCATGGACACTAGAGTCCTGCCGGCCTTTGACATTCTACCCATAACGTCTTGACCGGGGCAAAGACTTTCTTCGTGTTTGTATTGATTTCCAGAGAGACACACGTGATGGAACAGACCTAGTTCATTGGACATGCTCTTCGGCTTTCCACATAGAAATTGTGAACACACGTGCTATTCATCAGCATTTCAGCTGCTTTCTAACCACCAAGAATCACAGCTCTTTGGTGGGGGGCGGGAAACCCTTACATGAGATAGGGCTTTCACAACCATTGCTATTCTTGTCTCCTGCATTGGTTCTAAAGGCCCCGCACATACCTGACAGCTGCTTCTTGTCCTCTCTCACGTCTACCGCCGCCTCCCGGACCCTGCCTTACCCTGCATCTCCTCCTCCTCCTCCTGCCCTGCTCTTTCTTCTTCTTCTCTTCTCTTCTTTCTTCTTCTTCTTCTTCTCTTCTTCTTCTTCTCTTCTTCTCTTCTTTTCTTCTTCTCTTCTTCTTCTTCTTCTCTTCTTTTCTCTCTTCTCTCTTCTTCTTCTTCTCCTCTCCTCCTCCTCCTCCTCTTCCTCCTCCTTCTTCTTCTCCTCCACTCCTCCTCCTCCTCCCCTCCCCCTCCTCTTTGTCCTCCTCTTCATCGTGTCCACCTCCTTTTCCTCCTGCTTCAAGAAACTAATGAACCTCAGTACTGGAGAGTTCCGAGGAAAGTAATGAGCACATTTCTATCATGCATTGGCACTGGGAATATTTGGCCAGCTTCTGGAGCGGTGCTGTGAGACTGCATGGTGTGAGTAGGTGTGAGCATGGAGAACAGGAGGCCTTGAAGCCGGGATTTTAGTCGTGTGAAGGAGCTTCCTTCACCTGCCATCTGTCCCCGTGCCCATGTCCCCGTGTGAGGGGACCTCTTAGCTAGACCCTCGGCCAAGAAGGACTCCGCTTGGCGTCCGAGAGAGATGGAGTCCAATTGTGCCCCTGCTGCTTACGAGTTCTGATCCCTGTGGCCCAATGGGACCTGTGACCGTGCCTGGGGCCCTTTCTCAAATTTGGATGTGCGGCGGGGATGTGGCGGAGTGAGAGGAGACGTGTGTCCTGCCGGCAGCTTGCGGACCTAGGAAGGACGCGGTCCACGCCCCTGCTTTCTTGGCGGGGATGGAAATGCTGCGCCAGATGCTGGTCGCCTTCGGCCTGGCCTAGGTTGCGGTCCGGACGCGGGGAGCGGGCAGCCGGGCTCGGAGGAGCCGAGAAGCCCGAGGCGGGTTGAGCGGGGCTCGGGAAAGGGGCGTCTGTGGCCAGCAGCGCCGCAACTGATGGCGTGTGGGGACCACAGCCAGCAAGGGAGGTGGCACATACACGTGCCAGAGGCAGGGCAGCGAGCAAGCTTGGGGTAGCGCGCCCTGCCAGTTCGCTCTCGCGTGCTGTGGGCGAGAGGTGGGTGCGGCGCCGAGCACGGCGAGCGCCATCCGCCTTGGCCATGGACCTCGTGTGTGTGTGTGCACGCATTGAGCCAAGTGGCGTGCAGCTGTTGCCTCCGCATCGCCATGGAGACCAGCTACGCAGGACCCTTTCTTCGGTCATCGCTGACGTGAAGCAGCGCGTCGGGATGCAGGTGTGGGGCCCAGCGGCCAGTGGGCCAGGCCTGGGGACACTTGGACTTGGCCAGATCCCCGGGTGCTGCTCGCTTCTTCCCGGCACAGGCCGCGCACCTTCGGAACCTCCTGCGCCGCGCGCGCCAGAGCCCGGCACGGACCAGCCACCTGATCCCAGAGTCACCGGGGCCAAGAGGAGAAAGCCAGGCTCCAAGGGTCGTTTCTTGCCAAGCGACTGTGTGCCCGCGTCCGGACGGGAGCCGGTGAGGGGGCGGACGACGCGGTCTTTGGCATCGAGTGTCGAAAGATGCCAGTGGACGTGGCCCACCGGCTGCCGCTTTTTGACGGGCGACCCGGGGAGATGGAGCTGTCAAAGTCCCCGGACAGGCTCCCCGCTGCTTTGGCGGCCCGCGCGGTCTCGGTGCTGAGGGCGCGTGAAGCCTGCCGGGAATGCGAGGAATCGGTAGCCAGGGAAACGGTGAGGGCCGGCAGCCGTGGCAAAGGCTTCTGGGACTGGACGCAGCTCAGGCCACTGGCCCGCCCCGATTCCATTTGGCCCGCCTCCAGGCCTTTGGAGGCCACACCCTCCAGTCGCCCAGGGCTTTGGTCAGCTCTCTGACATTTCTATTCGCAAGGGATCCGCATCCGCTTTCCCAAGGGACAATGGGAAGGCTTTTGTGTCCTCCGGTCCTTTCCACAAGACCTGGAGAGCATTAGGAAGACGAGAGCACAACGCATCCAAAGACATCCCAACCAAACCAAACCAATGTGCCGCCACCCAAACCAAAGCACAACGATCCATAGCAAAGCAAACCCAAAGGATGAGAAGCATCGCGAAAGCACCAGGAATGACCATTCTTCTCTACATTGGCAACAGACGTGAGAAAGCTCAATGAGCCGACTGAGGCAGAGCTGAACCTGAACATTGAAACCCAAAAGCCAAAGTCCGAAACCCAGTCAATGGAGCACGCCCACAGAGGGGTACAAAGACCCCTCCAATGCTGAGAGACAACAAGAAGTGGTCGAAGCTTCCTGAAAAGCAAAGAAATGCACCCTGCTATGGTCATGGCCCATCGTTTTCCAGTTGTCCAGGGGGGCAAGAAAGTGCTCAATGATGCCCGCTAGTGTGCAAGGTTGCATACCGGAAGGGCAGTGTCACCTCGTGCATTGGTTCGAAAACATGAAGTGGCTTCACTTGCTCAAGTCTAAGCTGACAATAGGTATTCTGTGGAAAACTCGCGGCGCTCCCGTGCAGAACCCCGAAGGGCATGTGCACGGTGGAAACATTCCTCTAATTGAGCCAAGGTACACACTCTATGACACATGCATGAATGTATCCCATGGTGTTAGAGAAGCTGTTCATTGCCACGGTTGTCTTTTTCTTGGCCAAGGGAAAAAGATCCATGGATAAAGAAGCAAAGGAAAGGAAAAGGAAATCCAAAAAGAAGTGCCAAAGCCTGAAGGCAGGCACGTCCTGAACACCGGGAAATGACATACATCCTCTTGTGTGTGTGTGTGTGTGTGTGCGGTGAGTGTGTGTGTGTGTGTGCGTGTGTGTGTGTTTCTTCTTCCTCGTACGTATGTATGTATGTATGTATGTATGTATGTATTGTTTATTTGTCTATGGAATTCCATGTTTGTATAGCAAATGTGCGTGGTGATATGTGCCGGAAGGAAGGATGAGGTAGCAAAAACCAGTTGAAAGTTTGCACTCCTTTAGCAGATAGAGTGATTTCAGTCAACACACCCAGAAGCCCATTGTAAGACTTATGCTCAGGATCAAAGACCTCTGAGTCTCTGAGAAAGGGAGCTGACGCGTCGTGAGTACTGTCTCTGTAGCTTGGTGGGCATTTCCGTTTTCTATCATCGACACCGATTGATTTTTTGTCAAACACAGTATCTCTCAACATAACCAATAAATACATAAATACATGAATACATACATACATAAATACATACATAAATACATACAACATACATACATAAATAATAATAAATAAATAAATAAATAATAAATAAATAAAAAATAAAAAGAAAGAAAGAAAGAAAGAAAAGAGAAGTAAAAGTAAAAAAAAGAGCCTGGATGCTAAATCTTGTTCGATGGTCGAAGCATGTGTTTGTGCTAGCACTGGAGGGTAGCAGAAGCACAGCGAACGCAAGTACTGTTTGGTCTGAAGGTGAACAGTGTTGTGGAGAGCTCAGTTCCCTTGACATGTTGCATACAGAACCCATTCACTGCAGGACTTGCCATATAGGGGAAAACACAAGTCCCCTGGAGACACGTGCTCCAGATCCAAGCAGCTCGAAAATTTGGCATTCTCTTCATGCTTTGGGTTATGTGATGGAGAGAGGAATTCACACATTTTGACATTACTATGCGCCCTGTACAGTTGTTTTCGAACCTTCCTTTTCCCTCTAATGTCTATGGAGTATTTCTCTGGGTTGTGGGTTTTTGTCAAGCTTTTGGTGGACGCTAGTCCTGTCGAGATGGTCATCGCGGCTTCCATTTGGCAGACGCATTGGAGCGAGTCTAGCTGATGGCGCCTGGCTTTCCAAGATCCAAAGTGTCCCGTGCCGTCCAAGTGAGACAGTCAAGCAGCCGGTCATCCCTCAGATGTGATGCAGGTGAGTGTTTGGCCGTCGTCCCTCTCTCAGTGGCCAGGGCAGTAATGGAGACCGGCCGCTTTCAAGGTCCCTCTGTGGCATTCATCCTTCTCCTTGATCCCTACGTACTGATCATCTCAAGTTGCTTTTCACTGTTCTGATCTCTGATCTCAGTGTTGACTTCAGAATGGTCTCCCATGGACACTAGAGTCCTGCCCGGCCTTTGACATTCTACCCATACGTTCTTGACCGGGGCAAAGACTTTCTTCGTGTTTGTATTGATTTCCAGAGAGACACACGTGATGGAACAGACCTAGTTCATTGGACATGCTCTTCGGCTTTCCACATAGAAATTGTGAACACACGTGCTATTCATCAGCATTTCAGCTGCTTTCTAACCACCAAGAATCACAGCTCTTTGGTGGGGGGCGGGAAACCCTTACATGAGATAGGGCTTTCACAACCATTGCTATTTCTTGTCTCCTGCATTGGTTCTAAAGGCCCCGCACATACCTGACAGCTGCTTCTTGTCCTCTCTCACGTCTACCGCCGCCTCCCCCGGACCCTGCCTTACCCTGCATCTCCTCCTCCTCCTCCTGCCCTGCTCTTTCTTCTTCTTCTTCTTCTTCTTCTCTTCTTCTTCTTCTTCTTTCTTCTTCTTCTTCTTCTTCTTCTTCTTCTTCTTCTTCTTCTTCTTCTTCTTCTTTCTTCTTCTTCTTTCTTCTTCTTCTTCTTCTTCTTTCTTCTTCTTCTTCTTCTTCTTCTTCTTCTTCTTCTTCTCTCCTCCTCCTCCTCCTCCTCCTCTTCTCCTCCTCTTCTTCTCCTCCACCTCCTCCTCCTCCTCCTCCTCCCCCTCCTCTTTGTCCTCCTCTTCATCGTGTCCACCTCCTTTTCCTCCTGCTTCAAGAAACTAATGAACCTCAGTACTGGAGAGTTCCGAGGAAAGTAATGAGCACATTTCTATCATGCATTGGCACTGGGAATATTTGGCCAGCTTCTGGAGCGGTGCTGTGAGACTGCATGGTGTGAGTAGGTGTGAGCATGGAGAACAGGAGGCCTTGAAGCCGGGATTTTAGTCGTGTGGAAGGAGCTTCCTTCACCTGCCATCTGTCCCCGTGCCCATGTCCCCGTGTGAGGGGACCTCTTAGCTAGACCCTCGGCCAAGAAGGACTCCGCTTGGCGTCCGAGAGAGATGGAGTCCAATTGTGCCCCTGCTGCTTACGAGTTCTGATCCCTGTGGCCCAATGGGACCTGTGACCGTGCCTGGGGCCCTTTCTCAAATTTGGATGTGCGGCGGGGATGTGGCGGAGTGAGAGGAGACGTGTGTCCTGCCGGCAGCTTGCGGACCTAGGAAGGACGCGGTCCACGCCCCTGCTTTCTTGGCGGGGATGGAAATGCTGCGCCAGATGCTGGTCGCCTTCGGCCTGGCCTAGGTTGCGGTCCGGACGCGGGGGAGCGGGCAGCCGGGCTCGGAGGAGCCGAGAAGCCCGAGGCGGGTTGAGCGGGGCTCGGGAAAGGGGCGTCTGTGGCCAGCAGCGCCGCAACTGATGGCGTGT
>PUFA01002393.1:0-27734 GCA_003508835.1 Eonycteris spelaea | reverse complement strand
AATCAATTAACTGTGTAAATTGAAATAGGAATGAACTAATAACAAGGATAGATAAATCTTGGCTACACAACCACCTAAACTAAATTAGAAATTAACAATGCATTACTGGGAAAAAAAGCCAGTTTGTGTTAAGACAAAGAAGAACTACTGTTTATGGATTTTACCTTCACTCTTTCTTGAAACTGGACTGTAATCATGTCAATAGTTATGATATAGTCTTAGCAGTCACTGTGAGGAAATTAAGGAGAAGCTCTGATCTGTAGTCGGAGCCACAGTAAACTGTCTATCAGGACCATTACTATGGAAACAACACTACTGAAGACAATATTGTCTTGAGGGGCTCTAAGATAACAGACTTGAAAGTATTAATAAAAACAATAATAGGTTAAAGATGATGAACTTTGCTTTAAAGAAATAAAAAGTAGAATAGAAGATTTGGGATGTGCAATTTTCCAAGTATTTCAATTTAAGCATTGTCTATTGTAAAGATAATGGCCCTTATTTTTAGTGAAAGTAAGAACAGTTTTACTAGAAAAGTGATAGCATTTAATAAATAGGCTGATAAGAATAAATATGTCAGGGATAAATGGGAAAAATCTAAAGATGTTTGTGATATTTTAGTTTGAACTTGAGGAAATATAAAACATCAAATGAGAACAGGTTATAGTAATTAAATATTGTAAATGTCTACATTTGTCAAAAATATGAGAAAAAAATTTTTTTCAAGAAAGAAACTGTATCCACAATTCAAAAATAATCACTATCCTCAAAAGTGGATTCCCTCACACGAGGAACAGAATTTTAATGGCTGAATTAACCACTCAACTACATGGAGGTTACTTCCGAATACATTTTTATTTTATGGAAAGTTGCCTCTCACCTTGAAGCTGAAAACATAATAGCTGCATCTTTTAATTTCCTTGTGTATCTAATTTTGCCTGAAACTATTATGTATCTGAAATGACCTTTGCCAGAACATGAACCTAGATATGGAATGAGTCTACTTTGATATGATTTTTGAAGATGGATTAACTTGCAATTTTGGAGAGGGGATTCTCTACTTTCTTTTTCAAAGTAAACGTGGACTAAATAGCAACACTTTTTATTTGTTCTACACCTTGTTTTGTTTTGTTTTAGAAAATATAAATTCCTGAACTTTTTATTTACTTATTTTTTTAAAATAAGGCCACCTGAAATACTTTTATCTTACCAAACAACAACAAAAACAAACAAACAAACAAACCCTTCACTTTTCTGAGAGTAGATATATAGGATCTATGAACATGCGACATTTATGTGGTGGTGAAGAAGCCAGGCATTTATCTTTAGTGAAAAGATATTGAGTTATGCTCAGATAATTCAGTTATTGGCTTTGTGCTGAATATTTTGTCATAAGATGCAGAGAGATTACAAAGGGAAGATAAAAGAAACCTTTGATGTCTAAAAGACTTGAACCACACTATCAGCCAATGTGACCTAGTTGACATAAACTTTCCATCTAACAATAGCAGATGGCATAGTGTTTTCAAGAGCATAAGGACCATTCACCAAGAAAGACTATATTCTGGACCATTAAACAAATTTTAATATATTTGAAAGGATTGAAATCATATGAACTAAAAAGCTTCTGCACAGCAAAGAAATAACAAAAAATTTTTGTTGTTGTTGTTATTGATAAGAAACAAACTAAAAAGAGACAACCATTGATTGGGAGAAAATATTTCCAAACAACACCTCTGCTAAGGAGCTGATATCCAAAATATATAAAGAACTTATACAACTCAACAACAACAACAAAACAACAATCCAATTAAAAAATGAGCAGAAAACCTGAACAGACACTTCTCCCAAAAAGACATACAAATGGCCAACAGACATATGAAAAGATGTTCAACTTCACTGGCGATTAGGGAAATGCAAATCATAACCACAATGAGATACCACCTCACACCTGTTAGAATGGCTGTCATCAACAGAACAAGTAATAACAAGTGTTGGAGAAGTTGTGGGGGAAAAGGAACCCTCATATACTGCTGGTGGGAATGTAAACTGGTGCAGCCACTATGGCAAACAGTATGGAGTTTCCTCCAGAAATTAGGAATAGAATTACCATATTACCCAGCAATCTCTCTTCTGGGTATCTATCCAAAATCTTTGAAAACATTTATGTGTAAAGCTGCATACACCCATTGCAGCATTTCCAGGATATGGAGACGACTGAAGTGACCTTCAATAGATAATTAGTTAAAAATGTGGTACACATATATAATGGGATATTATTCAGTCATAAGAAAAGATGAAATACTAAATTTGCAACAACATGGTTGGATGTTGAGATTATCATGTTAAGGAAAAGAGTCAGACAGTAAAAGCTGAGAACCATTTGATTTTACTTATATGTGAGATATAAAACTGAAAACAAAAAACAAACATGACAATCATACAATACAAACAAATAGAAACTCATGGACACAGACAACAGTTTAGTGGCTACCAAAGAGGGGAGGGGAAAGGTATACATGAGTAAATGGTGTCAAATAAATGGTGACAGAAGGAGACTTAACTTTGGGTTGTGAACATAGAATGAAATATATAAATGAAGTGTTATTGAGTTGTTCACTTGAAACTTACATAATTTTATTAACCTATGTCACCCCCAATAAATTTAATACAAAATAAATAAAATGTAAATGAAAATTATTGGTGAAGACAAATAAATCATATAAAGAATATTCTTTATAGATCACAATACAATAAAACAAGAAAAGATAAGTAGAAAACCCTTGGAAAATATCTCTGTATATTTGGAAATAACGCTTTCGAATAATCCATGAGTTAAAGCTAAAATAAAAATCGGACAATATTTTGAATTAAAAAATTAAAAACAATATATCCAAATTTGTGGGATGCAGCTAAGAGTGCATAAACCTAAATTTATAGCTTGAAATACTTAAATGAGAGAAGAAATGTTTAAAGTCAATGATTTAAGCTGTCACCTTAAGAAACCATCAAAAAGAGAGAGTGTATTAAATTTAAAGAAATGAAAAGAAGGTAATATTAAAGATAAAAGTGAGTGAATTTACAAATGCAAAGAACTACAAAAAAGCAATTCAATCAAAGGTAGCTCTCCCAAAGGTGAATAAAAGAGATAAACATCATGGCAGACCTATAAAAGAAGGGAGAATATGCAAATTGCTAATATCAGAGATTAAAGACAGGGCATTACTAGTATCATGCAGATTTTTTAAGGTGATAAGAGAATAATAAGAACAACTTTATGCCAAGAAGTAGGACAGTTCATTTTATTTATTTTTATTTATTTTTGTTTGTTTATTTATTTGTAAATGTTTAATTAACTTTATTGGGGTAACATTGGTTAATACAACTATATAATTTTCAAGTGTACATAATTTGACATCTTATATTCTATTGCGTGTTTACCACCCAAAGTCCAGTTTCTTTCCCCTGTACCCAGTTCACTCTCCTCCTAAATCCCATATTTATCCATCTACCTCCCCCTTCTCCTCCAACCCCTCTAGTAAACACTAGTCTATAGTCTTCTGGTAACCACTAGCCTATAGGCCTTGCTCATGAGTCTGTTTATTTGTCATGCTCATTTTTTGCTTTTAGGTTTATATCCCACGTATAATGATATCATGTGATTTTCAACTTTTTCCTTCTGGCATATTTAACTTAACATGATTATCTCGAGGTCCATCCATGTTGTCGCAAATACAGTATTCTATCTCTTCTTATGGCTGAGTAATAATCCATTGTATATATGTACAACAGCTTCTTTAGCCAATCATCTATCATAGGAAGCTTTGATTGCTTCCATGCCCTGGCCACCGTGAATAATGCTACTATGAACATCTGTGTGCAGATATCTTTACGGATATGGGTTTTCAAGTCTTTGAGGTAAAATTCAAGTAGAGGGATTGCTGGATTGTATGGTTTATCAATTCTTAGTTTTTCTGAGGAAACTCCATACTGTTTTCCATAGTGGTTATACCAATTTTAAGCTCCACCAGCAGTGTATAAGGGTTCCTTTATCTATGCAGCCTCTCTAAAATTTTTATTACTTGTCCTGTTGATTATAGCTATTCTAATAGGAGTGAGATGGTATTTCATTGTGGTTTGGATTTGCATTTCTCTAATAGCTAGAGATGTTGAAAATCTTTCATATATTTGGTGGCCATTTGTATGTTCTCTAGAGAGAAGTGTGTATTTAAGTCTTCCGCCCATTTTTGATTGAATCATTTATTTTTTGTTGTTATTAAGTTGTATGAGTTCTTTGTATATTTTGGATATTAGGCTCTTATGGAAGGTGTTACTTGCAAATATATTTCCCATTCTGATGGTTCTCTCTTTACTATGTTGACAATTTCTCTTGCTGACAGAAGCTTTCTAGTTTGATGTAGTCCCATTCATTTATTTTTGCATTTACTCCCCTTGCTTTTGAGGTCAAATTCATAAAATCCTCTTTAAATCCAAGGTCCTTGTGTAATGCCCTGGTTTGGAACTCCACGAGCCAAGAAGGAAACTGACACCGATGCAAGAGCAAAAGGGAGTTTATTGACAAACTCGAGTTTGGACTCCACTCGTTCACTGACGCAGCAGTGGTTGAGAGGAGCCCCGACCGAGGGGTTGGGACCTAATTTAAAGGGTAAAACTGCAAGCCTTGGGGAAGTGCCTTGACGTTACCTGATTGGGGGGTTAGGTTGACCTTTAAAGGGATTGGGTGCTAGGTTGTTAGGTCTGCGTGCAAAAGGGGGTCGTGTGCGGTTGGGGCTGCGTATAGAGGGGGCCGAGTGCAGAAGGTAGGGCCGAGGCAGAAGGTGCCGGGTGCAGTAATCAGAATATGTGCAGGAGGAAATAAGGGTGGGGGTGCCTTAAGGGCCCACGATTAGCTGGCTTAGCTGGTTTGGCCAGGTGGTAAGGCATTGTTCTTGACCACTGGCCTTTGGGGAACTTTTCGTACAATTCATCTTGGGATCACTCAGAAAAATGGAATCATTCCAGTCTTTCATTCCCCCCTTCTTAAATACTAAAAGTGCTTAATCTTAAGCAAGCAACTGTATATACAGAAGCAAAAAATTAGCAGGTTAAAAAAGGGGTTTCGTTTTTATTTTGAGAGAGATTATATCCCTGTTGATGGAGTACAAATAGCTTGATGGTGTTAAATTTATCCTGGAGAAGGCCCAAATGTAATTATTAGGAGGAAGAGGATAAGTGGTCCCACCAGGGCCGAGAGTAGGGTGGTTAGCCAGGGGGACCAATTGAACATTTTGGAATACCAATTCTGGGATTCAGTTCTTTGTTTTTCTCTTTCATCTAGGTTTCTTTGTACGAGCAGAAGGCTTTCTCTGATTACGCCAGAATTATTGGCATAAAAACAGCAAGTCTCTCCTAAGGCCATACAGAGACCATCTTGTTCTAAGAACAAGTTTCCCCTTCTATTTTGGAGAGCTACTTCAGCGAGAGAGTCTACCTGTAGTTCTAGCCTACTAATAGTGTCCTTTAAAGTTCTGATGTTAGCATAGATCTGCATTCCTAGTTCATGTAAATCATGTTCTCCTTTGATGATGGCCATAGTACCTACAGCTGCCGACCCCGCAAGCCCAAGGCCAACAAGGAGGGGCACTAGGACTGGCACAGCCCATTTTTGTAACCTGTTTTGATGGAAGAAATGGAGTCTGCCTTCCGGCCCATTGTATAGGGACACTTGGGGAAGTACAAATACTAGAATACAGATGTGAGCTTCTCCTGAGTTGAAAAGGACTGAGGCAGCACAGTGAGTGAGCCTGCTATCGCATGCTAGCCAGGTATTAGTTGGTGCCTTGTAATATGTTGATTGCCTAAAAGAGGCACTGTAATTGTGTTATTACAGTTATCAAAATAAGGCGATTGTTTCCATATGGTGGAATAGTTTTGTGAAATAAGACATGTTCCACTTCCTTGTATATCCCATAAAGTGAGTCGAGGGGATTCCCATTTACATTCCTTTTCATTGTTAAGTTGGAACAGGTTAAGGAAAGCTCCTACCCCGACATGGTAAGGGGCTTTAGGGTTTAGGCATAACCAACAATCTTGTTCTATATCTGGGGAGGTCTTATTTAGGACCTTATGTACCTTTGTTAACATAGTTATTAATTCTTCTTCTGATTCTGGCTGTTGTTCAAATGTCCGTGGTATTAGGGAAGCTAGAGTTGGAGCAGGACCGGTGTTTGTAGAAACAGTTACCTCGGGTTTTGGGCCGGAGGAAATTTGAGGTGGCCCCAGAATTTGGAGGGGGCTGTTGGGTCCTATAGGGTGAGGCTTCCTAGGAAGATCTTTAGCCTGGACAGTAAATATAATCCTAAATTGTATCTAGTTTGGTATAATCTAATACCCCACGTCTGCCCTGTCAACCAATAGTGTTGTCCCGCAGGGTTTCCTGTCTTGATGATAATTATAAGGGGATTGCATGACCCTGGAGAACAGGTAGAGGGTTTTGGTCCCCTTATTAGCTTGATATGATTGTCATTTTGTTTTTTTATAGTTATTTATAGTGGAGATAGATTCACATCCTCATTAGCACAAGAAAATTGTCCATTGCCCTCGCATTTCTAGATTTTCCATTAGGACAGACATAGAGTCCTAGCCTTAAGGGGTTCTTTTTAGCTGATATGTGCCACAGCTGGGTCCACCCTTATAACATCCGGTCAAAGGGCTGGATGGTAATACTACACTGAGTGGGTCTTTGGCAAGCCAGCATAAGTCAACCCTGATCTCTGGAGCACTGTGACTGGTAGTACTTTTGGGAACAACTTTGCCTGTCTCAGTTGCTGTAAGCTCTCATACCTTAGGTTGGTGGCGGTTGTACTCGGCAGTGACAGAACATATGTAAAGTGAAAAATTAATTGTCTTACAGTTTTTGTACGTGGATTTTTAGAGGGTTGCCAGAGTCTCTGGAGATTGTCTATTGTGACGGGGGGGGATTTGGTCCTGGAGAGCGTGGAGGTCTGCAGGCCGGGTGTGGGCGTGATGAATCCAAGCAGTGAGGCCGTCAACCTTGAGAGTGGTGGGTGTTGTCAGGATGACTAGGTAAGGTCCTTTCCAGCGAGGTTCAAGGGTCCCGGTGATGTCTTCTGATGAAAACCCAGTCGCCCGGCTGAAAGTATGAGGCTGTGGAGGCGGTTCGTCTGTACAGACTTCTTAATCTGGTCCAGGTGTCCCTATGAGCACGTTGTAGGTTTGTTTGGAGAGATCCAATAAGCAGATTGTCATCAATATCAAATATTATTATTTCAGTCTGGAGAGCAGGGATTATTGGGGGAGGTCTCCGAACATTATTTCGAAGGGGTCAGACCAAGTCTATAGGGGGTGTTACACACCCTGTAGAGAGCATAAGGTAGAATCACCCAGTCCCCGCCAGCCATCTGGACTAATTTAGTTAAGGTCTCTTTTAGGGTTCTATTCATTCTTTCTACCTGACCTGAACTTTGGGGTCTATATGCACAATGTATTTTCCAATTTGCCCCAATTATAGATGCTAACCCTTGAATTACCTTGGAAGTAAAGGCTGGTCCATTGTCTGATCCTATCATAGCAGGAAAACCGTACCTGGGTAGGATGTCTTCTAGAATCTTCTTAGCTACTATGTTGGCAGTCTCATGTTTAGTAGGGAAGGCTTCTACCCAACCTGAAAAAGTGTCTATAAAAACCAGTAAGTACTTATAGCCAAAAGTCCCCTTCTTAAGTTCTGTGAAATCAGTTTCCCAATAAGCACCTGGTCTGGTTCCTCGTAACCTGGAACCAGGTTGTGCCGTGTTCCACTTGGCGTTTGTCATCTGGCATGCTCGGCACTGGGCTACAATGTCTTCAATTTTAGTGTTGGCACCTTGGAACCTGATATTAGACCACCTGATGAGGTCTTGCATTTTCCGTACACCCATGTGGGTAGTCGATGAACCTTGTACAAGAGTTGTTCCCCTACTTATTTGTCCTGTTTCGGTGTGCTACCAGCCTAGGTGTTCTGTAGCTGTGGGCTGTTTTGATATCCAATTTAAGTCTTCTTGGGTATATGTGGGATTGTCAGGCAAGGTAGGCCCCCTGGTCTGGGAGGTTGGCAGTTAAGATAACTTCAGATTGGGCTACTTCTCTAGCCGCTTGGTCTGCTAACGAGTTTCCCCTGGACACTGGGTCATTGGCTTTCTGATGTCCCAGACAATGTATAAGAGCTAGTTTCTTTGGCAGCCAGAGGGCGATGAGCAAGGACCAGGATTTCATCTTTGTTCTTAATGGCTTTTCCTTCAGCAGTTAACATGCCCCGTTCTCTGTATATAGCTCTGTGAATATGAGCAGTAGCAAAGGCATATCTACTGTCAGTATAAATGTTCAAAGTTTTGTCCTTTCCTAGAGTTAATGCCTTAGTCAGAGCAATGAGTTCAGCCCGTTGGGCCGAAGTCCCGAGCGGCAAGGGCTCGCCCATATAACTTCTGTTTCTGAGACTACAGCCGCCCGCAACCTTTGGCCATTCCGGATGAAGCTGCTCCCGTCAGTGTACCAGGTGCAGGCTCCAGGTATGGTTGATCCTTTAGATCTGCTCGTAATCCGTGGACCTGGGCCAAGATGTCTGCACAGTCATGGAGTGGGGCTTCTAGATCCAGGTTAGGCAGCAAAGTAGCCGGGTTGAGAGCCATAGGTGACTGAAAACAATCCTGGTGGGGTTGAGAAGTAGGCTTTGGTAATGAGTGAGTCTGGCATTGCTTAACCACCGGTCAGGGGGTTGTTTAAGGATTCCCTCAATGGCATGAGGGGTGGTGATGTAAAGGGACTGTCCCAGAGTTATTTTATCTGCATCCTTGACTAGCAAGGCGGTTGCCGCTATGATGCGGAGGCAAGCAGGCCATCCTGCTGCCACAGAATCCCAGTGTCCTTCTTCCTTGTAATAGGCACATTGGTTTTTGCCCAGGGGCGGCCTACCTTTACCTGCCGGTTTTTCTTCTGATGTCAGTTGTTTGAGCTGTCGTTGGCATTCCCTGGGTTCAGCCGTGGCAGCAACAGGATCCGGGCCAGGTCACGATTCTGTCTCTTCTCTGCCTTGATCTGTTTTTCCTCAGGAGTATCTCTATTATTATAAACTTTTTCTCTGCCTCAACTAGGTCCCTAAGCTGCTTTTCACCTAATCTCTCTATCTTTTGTAACTTTTTCTTAATGTTGGTGCGACTGATTGATGTATGCTAACGCCACCACCCCAAGTTTTCAGGCTTCTCAGGATCAATAGGGGTATATTGGCGGAAAGCATCATCATTTTCTCTAGAAAGGCAGCCGGACTCTCATGTTGTCCCTGTCTTAGATCATATACCTTAGTCAAATTAGTGGGCCTTCTAGCGGCCACTTTGAGACCTGCCAATAGAGCCTGGCGGTACACTTGGAGTCTCTCCTTACCTCCTGCTGTGTTATAGTCCCAGTCAGGCCGGGTTACTGGAAAGGCAGCCTCAAAAGATGATGTTTTCTATGGCTGAAACGAGGGACAGGTCAAAGGAACCTTCAGGGGGCCATCCGACGTTGAAGGATGGCCATTCCGCACTGCAAAAAGTGACTAATTTGTTCTTCCGGATCTCTACTGAGAGCCTATGAGCACGCTCACAAACATCTTTGAAGTGGCTGGTCAGGAGATCTAGGGGAGAAGAAGTAGTCTGACCCATGTTAGACACAAAGAAAAATGGAAAATAGGCCGACAAAGGCAAGATAGGCGAGAGCCAGGATGAGTCGTTGACCAAGAGTCCACTCAGAAGGTGCAGCTGCTGCTAGTCCAGGCAAAGAGCGAGGCTAAAAAGCAAAAGAAAATTATAGCCAAGACAGGATAGCAGTACATCAGAGAGGTCCGGACTGACGCAAGACTGGACAGACAGGACACAACAAAATTTCAAAGACTCTGTTCAGGCGGTCCAAAGACCCAGATGGTTCCTCTACCTAGTAGTGGAACCCCGATGGGGTTTAGGACGTCTCCTAACCCCTGCAGCCATGGCCCGTGGGTGCGTCCACCCAATACCACTATATGCTGCACAGAATGTCAGAGTTTTTCAGAGTTTACAGGTTTAGAATAATACCCGGGTCGAAATCTCCTGGAGAAGTAACACACAAATACAAAGAAACACTTACTGGTGGCCAGGCCGGGAGGTTCCCTCCGGTGTGTCCCTTCAAGGCTGTGGAGATCCCGGACGAGCCCCCAAAATGTAATGCCCTGGTTTGGAACTCCACGAGCCAAGAAGGAAACTGACACCGATGCAAGCGCAAAAGGGGTTTATTGACAAACTGAGTTTGGACTCCACTTGTTCACTGACGCAACAGTGGTTGAGAGGAGCCCCGACCAAGGGGTTGGGACCTAATTTAAAGGGTAAAACTGCAAGCCTTGGGGAAGTGCCTTGACGTTACCTGATTGGGGGGTTAGGTTGACCTTTAAAGGGATTGGGTGCTAGGTTGTTAGGTCTGCGTGCAAAAGGGGGTCGTGTGCAGTTGGGGCTGCGTATAGAGGGGGCCGAGTGCAGAAGGTAGGGCCGAGTGCAGAAGGTGCCGGGTGCAGTAATCAGAATATGTGCAGGAGGAAATATAGGGGGGGTGCCTTAAGGGCCCACGATTAGCTGGCTTAGCTGGTTTGGCCAGGTGGTAAGGCATTGTTCTTGACCTCTGGCCTTTGGGGAACTTTTTGTACAATTCACCTTGGGATCACTCAGACAAATGGAATCATTCCAATCTTTCACTTGAATTTAGTTTTTATGTTTTCTTTTATGCAGTTTATTGATTCCGGTCTTTTATTTAGGTCTTTAATCTATTTTGAGTTAATTTTGGTGTGTGGCGATAGACAACAGTCTAATTTCATTCTTTTGAAAATGACCTTCCGGTTTTCCCAGCACCATTTATAAGAGGCGTACCTTTCTCCACTGTATGTTTTGGCTTCTTTGTCGAAAATTGTTTGTCCATATAAAATATGGATTTACTTCTGGCCTCTCGATTCTGTTCCACTTGTCCGTGTGTCTCTTTTTTTCTGCCAATACCATGCCGTTTTGATTACTGTCACTTTGTATTATAATTTTTAGTCAGGCAGAGTGATGCCCTAGCCTTGTTCTTTGTTTCTCAAGATGGCTTTGGCAATTTGACGTTTTGTGTGTCTGTAAAATCTGATAATTTTTTTGTTCTATTTCTTTAAAAATGCTGATGAGAGTTTAATGGAGATTGCATTAAATCTGTATAATGCTTTAGGTAATATGGTCATTTCAACTGTTAATTCTCCCTATCCAAGAGCACGAAAGATCTTTATATTTCTTTGTATCTTCTTTGATTTCTTTTAATAGGGTCTTATAGTTTTCATAAAATTGATTTTTCACTTGTTTTTGTTAAATTTATTCCTAGGTATTTCATTCTTTTCGTTGCAATTGAAAAGGAATTATTTTTTTCCACTTTTTCTCTGTCTATTATTAGAGTATAGGAACACTATGGATTTTTGAATGTTGATTTTTGTATTCAGAAACTTTACTGTATTTGCTTATTGTTTCTAGTAGTGTTTTGTGGAGTTTTTAGTATTTTCTATACAGAGAATCATGTCATTCACAAATAGTGACAGTTTGACTTCTTCGTTTCCTATTTGGATGCCTTCTATACCTTTTTTTTTTTTTTTTTGGGTTTGTTTGATTGCACTAGCTAGGACTCCAATGCTATATTGAATAACAGTGGTGATAGTGCACAGCCTGCCTTGTTCCTGATCTTAGAGGGAAGGTTTTAATTTTACCATTAAATATAATGTTGGCTGAGGGTTTATCATATATGGCCAGTTATGTTAAGGTCCTCTTTCTATACCAATTTTTAAAAGTGTTTTGATCATAAATGGATGTTGTATCTTGTTGAAGGTTTTTTTCTGCATCTACTGATATGATCATATGATTCTTATTTTTTAATTCGTTTATGTGTGTATCCCATTAATTGATTTGTGTATGTTGAACCATCCCTGTGCCCCTGGGATGAAGCCCACTTGATCATGGTGTATAATTTTTTTAATATGTCGCTGCATTTGTTTTGCTAGTATCTCATTTAGGATTTTTGCATCTATATTCATGAGGGATATTGGTCTATAGTTTTCTTTTTGTGTAATTTTACCAGGTTTTGGTATCAGAGTAATATTGGCCTTATAGAATGTGTTGGGAAGTATTGCCTTCTCTTCTATATTTTGGAAGAATTTGAGGAGAATAGGTATTAAATCTTTGAATGTTTGTAGCATTCAGTGGCGAAGCCATCTGCTCCTGGACTTTTACTGTTTTGGTAAATTATTTCAATTTTGATGCTGCTGATCAGTCTATTTAGATTTCCAGTTCTTCTTAATTAAGTCTAGGAAGATTGTATTTTTTCTAAATACTGTTCCATTCTTTTAGGTTATTAAATTTGGTGTTTATACTTTTCATAGTATTCTTGTATGATCCTTTGTATTTCTGTGATGTCAGTTGTAATTTCTCCTCTTTCATCCATGATTTTGTTTATTTGTGTTCTTTACCTTTTTTTCTTTAGTGAGTCTAGCCAGGAATTTGTTAATTTTATTAACCTTCTCAAAGAATCAGTTCTTTGTTCATTTTTTCTACTGTTTTTTTAATTGTTTTTCTCATCTATTTTATTTATTTCTACTTTAATTTTCACAAAAGTTTTGATATGTTGTACTATCATTATCATTTGTTTCTCTTGATCATATGTATCTCTTGATTTCTGTTTTTATTTCTTCTATAACCCAGTTATCTTTCAGTAGCATGTTGTTTAATCTCCATATATCTGTGATTCTTCCTGATTTCTTTCTGCAGTTGATCTCTAGTTTCAAAGCATTATGATCAGAGAATATGGTTGGTATGATTTCCACCCTCTTATATTTGTGGAGGCTATTTCTGTGTGCCAGTATGTCATCAGTCCATGAAAATGTTCCATGTGCACTAGAGAAGAATGTATAAGAAGCTTTTGGGATGGAAGGCTCTGTGAATGTCAATTATGTCCAGCTGGCCTAATGTGTCACTTAAGGATGTTATCTTCTTATTGATTTTCTGTTTGGATGATCTATCTATATCTGACAATAGAGTACTTAGTTCTCCTACTACGATAGTGTTTTGATTTGTTTCTCCCTTTGTTTCTGTCAGTATTTGCTTTATATATTTTGTGGCTCCTGATTGGGAGCATAGAGATTAATAAGTGTTATGTCTTCTTGGTGCATGATTCCATCTCATTATGAGATGTCCTCAGTATTTTCCTTTACCTTTTTATTTTGAAGTCTATTTCATCCAATATTAGTACTGTTACTCTCGCTTTTATCTGAATTCCATTTGCTTGAAATATCATTTTCCACCCTTTTGCTTTGAGTCTATTTTTGTCTTTGGAACTGAGATGTGTCTCCTGAAGGCAGCATATGGTTGAGTTTTGTTTCTTGATCCTTTCTGCAACTCTGTGCCTTTTTATTGGTGAGTTCAATTCATTTACATTTAGGATGATTATTGAAATATGAGGCCTTTTTATAGCCATTTTATCTTTTGTTTTCTGGTAGCTCAGTGTTTCCATTGCTTCCTTGTCCTTGTGTTTGTGTTTTCTTTATTTTGGTTGGCTTTCGTGGGGTTCCCTCTGGTCCTTCTTGTGTTATGTTATATAGAACAGTTCTGAATCGTTGGCATGTGGTTACCATTATGAATATGTAAAGGATACTGTGTATGTATAAATCATATATTATATTATATATAATATATATAATATAATATATAATATATATATATATATATATAATATATATATATAATTATATATAATATATAATTAATATATATAATTTTATTACATATAATATAATATATATGATATTTATATAATATATAATATATAATATATATAATTATAATATATAATATTATATATTATATATATAATAATATTATATATAATATATTATATAATTATATATTATAATATAAATTATTATATATTATATATTATATATTATATTATATAATATATATATATATGTATATATTATAACACATGCAGAGAAGAAAATAATGTTATATATATAATATATAATATATATAATCATCATCATATTAATATATAATATTATATATAATATATATATATAATATAATTATTTATTTTCTCTCTGCATGCCTTATCTCCATTTCCCATTATGAATATGTAAAGGATAGTGTGTGTGTATAAATCATATATAATATATATATATATATATATATTCATTTATTTTCTTCTCTGCATGCCTTATCTCCATTCCCCTTTGCAAATTTGGATCTTTGAAACCTCCTCCTTTCAGTCATTGCTATCTCAATTTGTTCCTATGTATGCTGAATCTTTATTACTACTTGTTATAACTACTCTTCTTATTATTTAAGCTTATAATTCCCTGATATTAGTAAGGGTTGCACTCCTCTAACAGTTTAAATTAAATAAATTCCTTAAAAGAAAGAGAGTAGTAGTAGGCATACTTAGACAAAATAGACTTCAAGTCAAAAATATATTAGCAAGAGACAAAGAAGATTTTTTATAATGATAAAGGCGACATGACAATTGTAAATACTTAAGTACCCAGAATTTAAGCTCCTAAATATATTAAGCAGAACCATACAAAAATGTATTAATAGGTGACTTCATTATCCCACTTTTAACAATGGATAAATCATCTAGAAATACAACATTGACGAACATGGAGAACATGGTGCTAAGTGATATAAACAATCAGAGTAGATAAATACTGTATATTTCACTCGGATGAGGTATCTAAATTAGTCCTAACTCATACAGACAGGAAATAGAATGGTGTTTTCAGGAGCTGGGGTAGGAGGTAGAGGAGAAATGAGGAGTTATTGTTCAATGAGTACAAGTTTCAGTTATGCAAGACAAAATTTTAGAGATCTGCTGAACAACATTGTGTTTATAGTTAACAATATTGTATCTCCTGGTGTTTTTTTTAACCACAATTTAAAAAACAGACACATGTATAAAAAGTTTTCTAAATGTGCATATTATTTGTTGCATTAGAGTAGTATTATTGCAGTGAATGAATGTGTTCACCATACTGCAGTGCATTCAATGCATGACATAGAGACTCAAGTAGAGATTTTTCTGAAAGTGCTCGTTGTGTATATAAATCAGAATTGTGTTATTTCAGTGAAAGAATGTATTCATCACACTGTGATGCTTCCATAAGTTATGTAAGAACACTTTTTTCTTTTTATTTTCTGTTCTTTTTTTTAAATAACATATGCATTGTTGTGAATCAGGAGTTGAAATACTTTTTCTTATTTTTTTTTCTTTTTGAGAGTTAATTTGGCCCTAAATTTTTTTAGAGTATAAAAGATTTATTAGATTAAAGTACGGGCATGTGAAAATTTGACTACAGACTATTTTCTAGTGGGAAGCCAGCTGAATTTACAAAATATTTTATTACCATTTACAAGCATCCTTAATATTTTAACTCTAAGTAAGATAATTGTGTGTGTGTGTGTGTGTGTGGTGTGTGTGTGTGTGTGTGTGTGTGATTTCAATAAGGGGGGGGGTTGCTGAATGTCCAAATAACTAAGAATTGCCAGATACTTTTAAGTTCTAGAAAGAAGTTTTAGGAAAGGTGCCTGTGATTGTGATAAGGCACCTTTTAAAACATGAGGCAGCCTTACAAAGATCTGATGGTCATTTCTTCTTAAAATATATTTGGTCACAAGAAACTGGAAACCTTAGATTAGAGGAATTTTATACATAGCACAAGAGGATTGAAACTGGGCTGTATGATGCTCAGAGTTTCAAGTGGACAACTTATTTGCTGGGATATTTTAATATGGAGTGAAAGTAATTAATTTGGTGAAAGATTCTCGTTAAGATCTCAGAAATTATTTATTTGTGATTTACTCAACTCTATCATAATAAGTGGATACAATCATATCAGAATTTAATATTGTAGGCATAGTCATGGAGTGCTTAATTGATTCTATAGTTGAGACCTATAACTCACAGTCATAATAAAAATTACTAACGTCATTCTCATTAGTGATACAATTCATAGGTTATTGAATGCTTGACTATCTGCTTTGAGATGACAAACTAATTACAGGAAAATGAGCTTCCCATTTATGGACCCTTGGGAATTTGAGTTTTCTACCATTTCCTGCTTGAATAGAAGACCATATGACTACAGGATGCCTCATTTTTGAATTCCAGAAAAAAAACAACAAATAACTTTTTTAGTATAAGCATTTCCTATGCAATATTTTAAATAACTAATACTAAAATCATTTTGTATTTATCTGAATTTAAAATTAATGTGTGTTTTAATCACAAATAGATTGCTACATCTTGTCAAATGCTTTTTCTGCATCTATTGATATGCTCATATGATTTTTATCCTTTATTAATTGATGTATCATATTAATCGATTATATGTGTTAAACCTTCCCTGTGCCCCTGGGATAAAGCCCACTTGATCATGATATATAATCTTTAAATGCATTGTTGTTTTTGATTTGCTGGTATTTTGTTTAATATTTTTGCATCTGTATTCATCAGAAAGATATTGGTCTGTAATTTTGTGTGTGTGTATGTTTCGTTACCAGGTTTTGGTATCAGGGTAATGTTGGCCTCATAAAATGAGTAGGAAGGTATTTCTTCTTCTTCTTCAATTTTTTGGAAGAGTGAGAAGGACAGATATGAAATTATCTTTGTATATAAATTATTTCATTCACTTGATGTTTGGGAAGAGTGATAACTTTTTATTTCCCCAGCCTTAAAGAGGTATAATTGATATATAACATATGTAAGTTTAAGTACACAATATGATGATTTGATTCACATATATATTGTAAAATAATTACTTACCATAAAGTACTTAACACATCTATCACCTCACATAATTATAATTTTTTTTTAGTTGTTAAACATTTAAGACCTCCTCTCTTACCAACTTTGAGATATACAACACAGTATTGTTAACTATAGTCACCACGATGAATATGAGCTATAAAGAACTTATTATCTTATAAGTTTGTACCCTTTGACCAGCATCTCCTATTTATCCTACCAACCAGCCCTGACAACCACCATTTTACTGTCTGCTTCAATGACTTTGGCTTTTTTTAGATCCTACATATAAGTGAGGTCACACAGGACTTGTCTTTCTCTACCTGACTTCTTTTACTTAGCATAATGCCCTCAAAGTACATCCATGTTGTCAAAAATGGCAGATTTTTTAATGGCTGAATGATACTCTATTGTATATATAGCCACATT
The DNA here is from genome assembly GCA_003508835.1 of Eonycteris spelaea. Lineage (NCBI taxonomy): Eukaryota > Metazoa > Chordata > Mammalia > Chiroptera > Pteropodidae > Eonycteris > Eonycteris spelaea. Next base: position 10,448 of record PUFA01002393.1, on the reverse strand, counting down.
TTCTTTATCCATTCATCAGTTGATGAACACTTAGGTTGTTATATGTTGGCTATTGTGATTAATATTGCAATGAACATGAGGGTACAGATTGTTTTGAGATAGTGATTTTATTTCCTTAAGAATATACACCAGAATGGGATTGCTAGATTGTATGGTAGTTCTTTTGTTAATTTTGAGAGTGTCAATACTGTTTTCAATAAAGGATATACCAATTCACACTCCCACCTGTTCCCTGTGCTACAAAACTGTTCACAGACTCCAGGAAGAGCTGGAACTGAGTATATGGCTGCTCCTTTTAATATCTCTGAGAGTGCATACAGGAGTTTCTCACACAGGTTCTTCGGGTCAGCAGCACTGCTCATGGACTGTGGCTAGGAGGTGCTGGAGCTGAATTTAGGGCTCTTAGGATCTTGGGAGTTGTAAACAGGAGTGTTTACTACTGGTCCCTGGGCAGGCATGTTTTCTGGTGGACTGGCTATCAGGAGATTGCAGCCATATATAAATAGGGGCTCTCTCAGGATCGCTGGGTGTGCAGACAGAAATTTCTCCTGTTTCCTGTGCCAGCAGGCCTGTGTCTGGAATGTAGGTGGAAGGGTCTGGAGTAAATTTAGGTTCTTTTATGATCGAGGCATGCATACAGAATGTCTCCACTGGGACTCTGAATGCTCAGTGCTGACAGCTGGAAAGACTATGGATGTGAGGAAGCTGGAACTGTACATATGCTCTTTCAAATGGGTGCCTTCTGCAGGGTCACTGTGTCAACATGCATGTTCTTGAACTGTGACTGGATGGGCTGGAGTGAAGTTACGAGCGCTTTCAGAATCTACAGTCTGACCAATTCAGTGGACTTTCTTCAGGACTCTGTGACAGGTTCTGAGAGTGGTTGAAGCAGTTCATGGTCACTTCAGAATCCACACCAGAACAAAGATTTGTTTGTCTATTACACAATAACAGTGAACAATGACTCTGGGTCCCTTGGTATATTGTTTACTGGTACAGACCCAATGCCACATGTGACTGTAGCTGATTCAGGGGTATAGCCTGTTCTGAGTTTGTGGCAGCTATGTAGAGAGTCAGTCAACCTGGCCCAAGCCTGTCTTCTGAAATGGTTCTCTTGGTCTGACTGCACTGGGGTTTCATAATTTCTACTAATCTCAATCCTACAAAGTCACTTTGTCAACAGTAAGTGCATTATTCTTGATGGAAGGAGTTCATATGGAGACAATAGTATTTGGTAATTTTATGATTTTAAATCCAATAATTGGTATTTTTGATCTAAAATTAACTCTTAAGTGCATTTGCTTTGGAGAAAACCTAAATTTCTTGTCTTCAAGGGAAAAAAAAAACACTTTATGTAAGATTTCTTTAGACAAATCTGCATTTCTAAAGACAATAAAGAGATTACTTCATAACATTAGAAAACATGCAAAGTATGTTAGATTTTCTTAGATACAAAGTATACTAACTGTTGGAGACAATCTCCATGTGTCTCTCACTTTCCTTACTCATGTTAAGCAGACATGTATTGCTTTTGTTCCAGAATATGTTTTCCTATAAATAGCCTCAGAAGAGAAAGTATTCTTGTTCTCGGAGATAGGGACTATTACTTATATAAAAGATTCAGTATTATATATATATATATATATATATATATGTCAAAGCAAAAATGTGTCAATCAATGTTAAACAGGCAAGGAAGACTTTATTCATAGGTAATAAAGAGAGAGACAACTCAGTTGAACTTGGAACTTTGCCATTACAAAGAGAAATGATTATTAAAGAATGGTGTGAATAGTGGAAAATACAGGAGGACTTTAGGCATCTGTGTTTCTAATTGACTTTATCAAAAAAAAAAATAAACTTTCATAACTTTATGCAGGAGGTAGTTTGTAACTTGTAGCAAGGCACCTTCAACCCACCAAAGTTAGGCTCCTACTCTCCAACAAAAACTGAATTATAAGAATAATATCTCCCTTGATGATTACATTCAAACAATGGTTGAAAGACATTCCAGGTTATAAAACTGATGAAAGTATTTTAAAATTTATATATCAGAGGTATAGAAAATATTTACAAATAAATTTCTAAAGTAAATGCTCTAAGAAAAGGGATGGCAGGGATCTAGGGTCAGAAGAAGCCTCCCTGACATTTAGTCAAGCTAAAACATTAGCTGTCTGGTCACTTGCTCCTAAAACACCACTACTGTATTCCAGGTGTCACCTGGCTTCTTCATATTTTCTTGTGGGAATGAGGCTCAACATACGTTTTGATACTCTGTCTACTGCATTACTCTAAGTAATAAACTGTTCATTTCTTGACCTAGGTGTCTTTCATCAACATCCATAAAATCTGTAGCAGACTAACTTCTTAGCTTGCAACTAGTGTAAAATTTCAGAGTCTAACCATTCTTCACACCAAACTGATTAATTTAATTAAGCGAAAATCATATTTGGAAGGCTTGAGCATTCATATACAAGAAAATGAGCTCAATAAGCAAGCCATGTAAAAGAAACAGAGCAAGTCCAAAAATGTCAGCTGAGATCTTATTAATCATTTTTTTAGGGAATTGTCATTGTACAGTTGTCAGCCCCTCTGTCTCTAACCAAGATTTTAAATCTTAGGTGAAAGAAAATGCTTACTTACCTCTTTGAAGTTACAACTCAAACCTGTGGTCAGGAGGACTCCCTGTAATTTATTTCAGTAATTGGCTTATATGGAGTCAGTTCTCTGAAGGAAAGATATTCTCTATTAGATTTTACTGCTAGATTTTTAAGTAAGTACACATGTGTTTTCACACACAGAGCTATCTCTTTCTTTATCTAATCCCAAAATATTCATCCTTAAACTAATAAAATACTATATACCAAGCACTTCTGAGTATTAGGCATTTTTCTAGTTAGGGGATACATTAGTGAACAAAAACAAAGAATTCTGCTTTAATTGAATTTATATCCTATTGCTGAGAAAGAAAACTAAGCAAAAAACCAGATATATTACTAATCATATATATGTTAGAAGTAATATGTGCTATGCAAGAAAAGTGGAGCAAGGCAGAGAGTGAAGATGTGGGAGTGCTGACTTTAAATGGGATCTTCAGGAGGCCACATGAAAAGAGATTTGAGCAACACATGAAAGAGGTGAGAAAGGTAACAGTTGTATACCTATCTAGAAAAGAGCATGATAGCACAAACAGTACTCATTGCAAATTCAAAAACTGGAGCATGCCTGTAATGTTCTAGAAGTCCAGGAACCATATACTATAACGGAGAGATGGAGGATGAAAGTGTAGCCATGAATTCAGAGAGTTATTATCTATGAGAAATAAGGGGTCAGTAGGAAGATTGTTTGGTACCTAGCTGCATGCAGGTTAAGTATAATAATACAATAGGGATAGATATTGACTATCGAATCAAGCAACATGAAGTAAAAAAAAAAAATTACATTCATTACTCCTAAGAAGAGACTACCCCCTGCGGTAACAACCTCTCAGTCATATTCATTCCTCCTTTAGTTATCATAGTTCTACCTATTATTGCAATATTACACAGCTGTTGAACTAGGTGTTCGATTTAAGAACCACCATTACATTTTTTAATACAAGGATATGGAACACAAAAAAACTAAAAGTTTTTTTTTTTAAGTGAACTACATTGGGGCTATGATCCTCTCACTTTTTATGTGATATAATTTGCTATCTATTTATGGTTCATCTACACATTTACCTTTGCCATGTTCCCTTACTTTATTTATCCTAGAATTTGATTGGCATTGATTAAATCTCTGTTCCTGAGAAGTCATAATCCTTGGAGAAAATGACTTCATGGGATTGTAGGTGTCTTCTTTTATTGCCAAGATAGTACAATAAAAATGAAAATAATTCTCAACATTCCCTCCCTTCTTTTTATCTCCATAATATAACTATAACTTAATTTTCCTAAGGTTGTCAGGTAAGTTGCCCCAGAACACTGTAATTCCTATATTTCCTCATTTTTTCAATAGCTTGGGAAGCCTGAAATTACCAATTCTTTTCATTGATCTAATGAGTCCATTATTAAAGAAGCTTGGGCCCAGATTCTAGAGGCCAGTAGAGAAAAGGCTGGGAAGTAAATATTTTAAGTGAAATTGTAGAATTTTTGGAATCGATTTCTATCTCACTCCCAAGGTTTCTACAAACCTACCATATACCAATTAATGTTTCAGAACTTATGTTTCTTCTACAAGATGGTATAAGTCCTTTGTTTTCAAGACCTTTTCTCAAACTGGTATCATCCTGAGTTTTTGATAGGTCATTCCAGCAAGTATAAGGCACAGTTGTGACAAACAGAAAAAAAAAAAATCAAAATTCAGAGTTAGTAAATATTGCTGGTATTCAGCAGTGTGTGACAGTCAGGTAAATTTTTGAGGCAAGGCAAATGATGAGTGCATAAATAGCTTACACCACTGTCAACATAGCTGCTTTGTTTATCATCCCATTTGGTACATAGTGAGCTGGCAGAGAAGGAGGATGACTGTAATCTCCAAATAGGTTGCCTTATCTCCTGGATTTATTAACATTATTTGTTTAAAGATCCTAATAATAAAATTTTATGTGGAATATTATTAGTTTGTATTCTTAGAGATTGTTCCATCTATCTCTTTCACCAGCTACCTTGTTAATGATAATCTAATCTTCCTTTCAGTTCTAATAATTTGGCAAGAGACTATAGAAGTTTGGATTCAGGAGTGTGTTACTTAAGTTTCTCATAATTGTGAATTTTCTAGTTTTCCTCATGGTTTTTATGTTCTGTTTTTATATTATAGTGGTTGGAAGAGATACTTGGTATGATTTCAATCTTCTTAGAATTTTAAAACTTATTTCTTACATAACATATTATCTATCCTAGAGGATGTTCCATGTGGTGCTTGAGAAGAATGTATATTTTGCTTCTGTTGGGTCAGTTATTCTATTTATGTTTGTCAATTTAAGTTATTTTGAAGTATAGTTCAAGTTCAATGTTTTATTACTAATTTTCGTCTGCATGATCTATCCATTGTTGAATGTGGGGCATTGGCATCCCTTATGACTATTGCATTTTTGTCTAATTCTCCTTTCATATCTGATAGAATTTGCTTAATATATTTATGTGTTCCAATGTTGGGTGTATGTTTATTTAGAATTGTTATATCTTGTTGATGAAGTGACCCCTTTATCATTATATAATGACATTTTTTGTCTCTTTTCCTATTTTGGTTTCTATTTTCACAAAATATATTTTTTCATTCCTTTACTTTGAAACCATTGCTTAAAGCTGAAGTGAGTTTCTTGTAGGCAACATATAGCAGGTCACTTATTTTCTTATCCATTCAACCATTCTAAGCTTTTTCTTTGGATAACTCAATTCATTTACATTTAAAATAATTATTTTTAGATAAGATCTTACTATTTTAATTTGTTAATTATTTTCTGATTTTTTCAGTTCTTTGATCCTTTTTTCTCTCTTGCTGTCTTCCTTTGTAAGCAGATTTTCTGTTGTTTATATGGTTTGGTTCTCTTCTCTTGTCTTTTGTGTATCTACCTTAGATACTTTCTTTGTGATCACCATGAGGCTTAAATAAGCATCTTATGGTTAAAATAATATTTTTACACTGATAACTGATTACATACAATGTTTTACTCCCACACAAATTTTATGTTTTTGATGTCACAAATTATATGTTTTATATTGTTTATCCATTAACAAATTACTGTAGATGTTTTATAGTTTCATATTTTGACCTTCATACTAGATGTAAGTGATTACTATATTGCTGTACTAGAGTATTTTAAATTTGACCATATACTTATATTTACCAATGTGTTTTATATTTTTATGTTTTATGTTAAATATTAGCATCCTTTTATTTCAGCCTGAAGAACTTCTTTCAGCATTTCTTGTACGGTAGTTCTAGTAGTGATGAACTCTCTTAGTTTTTCTTTTCTTGGGATTATCTTTATCTCTCCTTCATTTCTGAAGGGCAATTTTGCTGGATAAAGTATTCCTGGTTGGAATTTTTATATCATCCCACTCCACGAAGTTTCTACTGAGAAATCTACAAATTCTCTTATGAGTGGGTTTTTTTTTTTTATGTGTGTGTGAGTAAATTTTTCACTTGCGATTTTTAAAATTTTGTTTTTGTCTTTTACTTTTGACAGTTTGATCTCAATGTGTTTTGAAGATCCTTTTGGGCTAAATCTTTTTAGGGATCTATGAGCTTCATGAACTGATGTCCAAATCTCTATCCAGGTTTGAAAACTTCCAGCCATTATTTCTTTAAATAAGCTTTTTTTATTTTTATTTTTATTTTTTTTTTTGCTTATTTCTTCCTCTTTTGGGGGGGGGCGGGAAACTTCAATAATGTATAGAATGTTTCCTTAGATGGTGGTCCATAATTTACATAGTCTTTCTTACTCTTTTTATTTTTTATTTTTATTTCTTTAAATTTTATTTTATTAGTTTCAAGAATACAGTACATTGGTTAGACATTTATATAGCTTATACAATGATCCCAATAATTTCTCTACTCTCCTCTGGCTCTCCACCTAGCCATTACATTAATGCTAACTGCATTCCCTGTGCTGTACTCCTCATCCCTGTGACCATCTATCAACTATTAATTTGTACTTCTTTAATCTTTCACCTGTTCTCCCAGCCACCACAACCCCTTCACCTCTGGCCATCACCAGATTGTCCTCCATGTCTGTGGGTCTGTTTTTGATTAGTTTGTTCTTTTTGGTCCTTAGATTCTTCATGTAAGTGAAATCATATGGTATTTATCTTTCTCTGTCTGACTTATTTCACTCACCATAATAACCTCTAGATCCATCCATGTCATTGCAAATGGTAAGATTTCATTTTTCACTGGCTGAGTAATATTCCATTATATATATGAACCATAACTTCTTTATCCAAGTTTGTTGATGGGCATTTAGGTTGCTTTCCTATCTTGGCTATTATAAATTGTGCTACCATGATAGGGTGCATACATCTTTTTGAATTATTATTGGTTATCTTTGGATAAATACCCAGAAGTGCAATTGCTGGGTGAAAAGGTAGATTCACTTTTAATTTTTTGAGAAACCTCCAGACTGTTTTCCATTGTGGCTGTACCAATTTACAATCCTACTAACAGTGTAGAAGAGTTCTCTTTTCTCGACATCCTTGCCAACACTTGTTTTTCTTTGATCTATTGATGGTAACCTTTCTGACAAGTGTGAGGTGATATCTCATTGTGGTTAGAATTTGCATTTCTCTGATTATTAGTGACTTTGAGCATCTTTTCACATATCTTGAACATCCATATTTCCTTTTTGGAGAAATATCTGTTCAGGTCTTCTGCCCAGTTTTAATTGAATTGTGTGTGTGTGTGTGTGTGTGTGTGTGTGTGTGTGTGTGTGTGTGTATGTGGTTGAGTTGTATGAATTCTTTATATATTTTGGATATTAACCTCTTATCAGATATACCATTCACAACTATCTTCTCTCAATCAGTCAGTCGTCTTTTTGTTTTGTTGATGGTTTCCTTTGCTCTACAAAAACTTTTTATTTTGATGTAGTCCTGTTTGTTTATTTTTTCCCTTTGTTCCCCTTGCTCAAGAGGATATAGCCCAAAATAAATTACTGTTAGCGATATTAGAGAGTTTACTGCCTATGTGTACTTTGAGAAGTTTCAAGATTCCTGGGTCTTACATTTAAGTCTTTAATCCATTTAGAGTCTATTCTTGTATATTGTGTAAGAAGGTTGATTCTTTTTTTTTTTTTTTTTGCATGCATCTGTCCAATTTTCTTTGAGTTCTTGGTAAAATTCGCCTACAAAGACATCCAGTCCAGGACTTTTGTGTTTTGGGAGGTTTTTGTTTACTAATTCAATTTCATTGGTGGTAATCATTCAGTCCATATTCTATGTTTCCTCTTGATAAGTTTGGGAGATTGTATGTTTCTAGGAAATGTACATGTCTTTCAGGTTGTCCAATTTTTTGGTGTATAACTGCTCATAATATTTTCTTATGAACCTATGTATTTCTGTGAAGTCTGTAGTTATTTTTCATCTTTCATTTCTGAATTTATTTGGGTCTTCTCTCTTTTTTCCTTTATGAGTCTGGTTAAGGGTTTATCAATTTTGTTGATCTTTTCAAAGAACCAGCTCTTCGTTTCATTAATCTTTTATTTCCTTTCTTTATTATTTCCTTCCTTCCATTAACTTTGGTCTTTGTTAGCTGTCCTTTTTCTAGTTCTTTTAAGTGTATGATTAGATTGTTGAGCTTTTTTGTTTCTTGAGATAGGCCTGTATTTACAATGAATGCCCCCCTCTTCGGGCTGCTTTTGCTGTGTCCCATAGATTTTGAATCATTATGTTTTCATTTTCATTTGTCTCTAGGTATCTTTTGATTTCTTTCCTGATCTCATTGATAACCCATTCATTGTTTAGTAGCATGTTATTTAGCCTCCATTGCTTATGTATTTTACGTTTTTTTTCTTGTATTTGACTTCTAGTTTCATACCATTGTGATATGATTTCTAGCTTTTTAAATGTATCGAGACTTGATTTGTGTCCTAACATGTGGTCTATCCTGGAAAATGTTTCATGTACACTTGAGGAAAATGTAATTTTGCTGCTGTGGGATAAATGTTCTGAAATATCTATTAAATCCATATGGTCTAGTGTGTCATTTAGGTCTGCTCTTTATTTATTACTTTTTTGTCTAAAAGATCTATCAATTGGTATCAATAGGGTGTTAAAGTCTCCTACTATGAGTGTATTACTGTTGATCTCTCCTTTTACGTCAATCAATAGTTGCTCTAAGACTGAATGTCTGCCTATTCTGGGGCATATATATTTACTAGAGTTATGTCGTCTTGATTTTATTGATCCCTTTATCATTATGCCATGTCCTTCTTTATCTCTTATTATAGCCTTTTATGGCTTTATTGAAATATAATAGACAATTAGTTGTTTGTATTTACATCACGCAATTCAATGAGTTTTTTTTAATTATAGTTAGCATAGAATAATATATAGATTCAATTATACAGCATAGCGATTAATCTATGTAACTCACTAAAATTACCCCACTGAATCTGGTACCCTCTTCCCCCTTACATATTTATTAAAACATTGTTATCTATTTCCTTATAATATACTTTATATCTCCATGTCTATTTTATAACTATCCATTTATACTTCTCAATCCCTTTGCTCATCTCCCCAACCCCCCTCCCATTTAGTAGTTCTCAAAAATAGTCCTATCTATGAATTTATTTCATTTTTGTTGTTGTTGTTGTTATTTGTTTTGTTCTTTTGATTCCACATGTATGGGAAATCATTGTTATTTGTCTTTCTCTATCTGACTTACTTAATTCTACACTATATCATTTAGGTCCATCAAGGTAATATCTTTTTCCATCCCCTTCCTTTTAGTCCCTGTGTGTCTTTTAATCTGAGAGTCTTTTGTAGTTACCATACGTAGGGGTCTTGTTTCTATCCATTTTGCCACCTGTCTTTTGGTTGGAGCACTTAATTCTTTTCCATTTAAGGTACTTGATGATAAGAATGTAGTTATTATCATTCTTCATTTCTGTTTTGGTACATGTTTTTTCTTCTTAAAAAGTCCCTTCAACATTTCCTGTAATATGGACTTGATGTTGACAAATTTCTTTAGCCTATTTTTGTCTAGGAAAATTTTTCTATCCTTCAACTCTAAATGATAGCTTTTCTGGATAAAGTATTCTTGGTTGTAGATCCTGGTTTTCATCATGTCACATATTTTGTGCCAGCTCTTCTGTTCTGCCTAGTTTCTTTTGAAAAAATCAGCTATCAGTCTTATGGTGCACCTTTGTAAGTAACTGCTTTTCTTTTGCAGCTTTTAAGATTCTCTCTTTGTATTTAACCTTTTCCATTTTAATTATGAAGTGTCTTCTGTGAACCTCTTTGGCTCCTGATTTTTAGCACTCTCTGAGATTTTATGTCTATCCTTTCCATCCAAAAATTAGGGGAATTTTTCCATGATTATTTCTTTAAAATATGTATTCAACTTCTTATTCTCCTTCTTCAAGTACCCCTTGGCATGGATGTTGTTTCTCTTAATTTTGTCCTATAGACTCCTTAAATTATTATTATTTTCTTGGTTACTTTTTTCTTCCATTCTGGTTGGATATCTTTGGCTTACTTTGCTCAGGGATACCTAGCTAGTAAGTTGCTGGAGACATAATTTAAAACTCAATTTGTTTCTCCTCCAACATTCATTCTCTTTTTAGCACTCTTCCCTGCCTCCTTGGAATTTTAGATATAACTTACATATTTGATATACCAATATACATTTGTAGGAGTACAGACAAACAATGAAACGCTAGAGGGGCAAAACCCATTTTTGGTTTTCTTCTCACTGTGTTCTTTGCTGAACCTCTCACCAGTTCAACCACTGACACTACTGGCT
>PUFA01002392.1:0-27739 GCA_003508835.1 Eonycteris spelaea | reverse complement strand
TTATTATTATTTTCATGTCGCTCTAGTACATTAATGGCCCTCGGAAACAAATGACATCGTTCTGTTTATAGCATTCTGTTTTGAGTAGTGGTGTTTCATTGACAGAATACGGTGATTCGCAATCCGAAAATGTCAGATCCTAAAATGTAGCACCCCCACGTGTGATGTTGACGTCACTCTCAAACATGCGTTCGCGGACGACTCGTGTGGGGAGTCTGATTTATGTATGCTTTTCGGTTACGTTAGGATTAGAGACAAGGTCTGTTTAGAAATAACTTCAGGAATCGTTTTTCTATTTTATTTTCCCGTTGAAAACCAGTCAGATTTGCTTCAGCCTAAAAGAGCGCGTTTATGTCAAATTAAATTAATTGGTGGTAGCGCGCTGCCCTTTTTTCTTTTTTTTTTAATGAAAAAGGGGTTAACAGCAGCTCGCCATTCCTCCTCCCCTGTCCCCTGGCCCCCACCATTCTACTTTTTGTCTTTATGAATTTGACGGCTCTAGGTACCTCACGTAGGTGGAATCATACGGTAAATGTGACTAAATGTGACTGTTTTGGTGACTGGCCTGTTCTACTTAGCATGACGTCCTCAAGGTTCGCTTACGAGTAGCACGTGTCAGAATCGTCTTCCTTTTGGAAGGCCGGGTCGCATCCATTTTACGTCCGTCCTTCATTCTGTTTATGCGTTTACACGCCTCGCCTCCACCGTTTGTCTTTCGTGAACAGTGTTTCTTGTGAACGTGGGCGTGCAGTGATCTGTTCCAGTCTCTGCTTTCAATTCTTTTGCGTCTGTATCCGGAAGTGGAATCGCTGGAGCGTGTGATAATTCTGTTTAGATTTTTGAAGTATGTTTTTTTAAAAAACCAGTTATCGTCCTTGAGGTGTAAGCCGGGGACGTGACCTGTACACTGACGGGGGGGGGAGGTGGGGGGACTCCTACCCTGGGACTTTTCCTCCTGCCTGTTTTTGTTGTTGTTGTTTTGCTTCTTTTTTTTTTTTTTCTTGCGTCAGAGAATAGATTTGCCGAGTGCTGGGATCGGGGCCGCTAAGCCACCTTATCTGGAGAGGGGGCGGTTTGATTTCACGGTGCACATCCCTTCTCCACACTAAGCCAGCCGCTGTCTGCGGAGCCCTGGGCCGGGATCAGCCCCGTTCTCCCCCTCCCCCGGCTGGATAGCTGTTCAGTTGATCCTCCCTCATCCCCACAACCTCCTGTAGCCGCAGGATCCCAGGCCCATGCCCTCCGCGCTCTAGTGTTTGGTTTCAGATTTGGATAAGAGTGTTTCAGGAAGTGCCGGCCGCTGTGGCCACCAGGTCCCAGTCCTGCCCGAGGTGTCAAGGCCCATAGCGCTTTTCCATCTGGTTGTTCCTGGTAGAAGAGGGGAGAGCAAGCCTCTCTCTCACGTTGCTGTAGTTCTTGGGAAGACAGCGGCTTTCAGAATCCCCAGGGAACACATCTTATGCTCAAGAGGAGAGGGAGGCCTCAGGTGTGAAAAAGTGCACTGTGCGGGGTAGGCAGGTCCCTGTGTGCTGGTTAGAATGGGGGGTAAGGAAGTAGAGGGCGTTGCTCCCTAACCCCCATCACATTTGCACTGAGCAGGCTGGGGAATCAGCGAAATGAAGGGTAATGAGTCCATGTTGGCTGGGACGGTGGGCCGAAGCCCTCGGATAGAATGCAGCAGGGGTGACTGGCCATCCGGATCCCAGACTTAAAAGCATCAGTTATTTAGACGTTGGTTTGGGGAGATGTGTGTCCAGTGGGAAAATGCCTGGGTTTTTAGTTAACCAGATCCTCATAATTACCCCGTGGAGCCTGGCTGCAAAACCTGGTCTCTCGGTCTCCCCTGGGGAAGGTGAAGAGTCTGCATCAGTTGATGGCACACTTGACCCTGGCTGACAGACCCTCCCCTGGGCACTTGGTTCTTGCCCCTGGATGTCACTAAGCCAGCAGGTTGTTTCCCAAACGTGAAATCATGTAGCTCCTCTGGAGAGTCACTCAGTGTTGATTTGATCTTGGATATGAACTCTGTGTAGTCACTGGCCTGGAAATCAGGTGGTAGCACCCAGGTAAAGGCAATGAAGAAAATGTTGACTATAAAAATATTGCTATTAAAATAAAAAGGCAGTTTAAAGGTTGTTTGTGAGAACGTGTAGATGTTGATAATTCCAAGCCAATGTAAAAGCCAGGTCCAGAGGGAGTGTGGGCAGCAGAATAAGGGAGCTGTGAGGAGGTGGAGTCGGGAGGTCAGTAGGGCACAGCCGGCCTCACTAAAGAGTGACAGTGACATTTTAGAGCTGAGTGGGCCTCTATTGATTATTTAATTCATGCTTCTCATTTTAAAGTTAGGAAAACTGAGACAGAGACCGCTTAAGTGACCTACAGCTGACAGGTTGGGACCAGAGCCTCTTCTGAGAAAGTCCCACCACAGCTCTCAGAGCTGGCCCACCTGCCCCACCTGGAGGACAGGTAGAGCAAAGACCTCATGGCCCAGGGAGACCGTTCAGGCTGGCTGTGAGGATGGCCTGAGGCCTTGTGACCGGGCTGCCTTCGGTGGGCAGGTTTCCAGTAGAGACTCCTGTGACATAGGGTTCATAGCCTGGATGTTGAGTGGACAAGAAGGCTTCTGTGTTCATTATTTAAAAAAACAAAAACAAAAACAAAAACAAAACTCCAATTCCCCTAAAGGAAGTAGAAGCTGAAGTCAGACCCATTTTGCAGGGTCGGTTACAGGGTTAGGGTTCTGCATTAACAGGGTTGTGTGTGTTTTTTTACTATGTTCGAACCCTCCCCCGTTGTCCTCAGGGACGCTGGGCGAGAGCTAGTTGAGTTCCTTTGCAAAATCTTCAGAGGATGAGGCAGAACTTGGTTCTGGCCTATGACTATCCTGCAAGGACAATATAACACCCACAGGCCAATGGGCTGGGCATTGATGCCATGTCTCAGTATCCAGGGCTGCCTAAGTGGCCTATGGGTTAAGGAGACAAGGGCACCTCTGCACGGCTTATTGGGGCTTTGGCTGGAGGCTACCGAGCTCTCAGGGTTCCCCATCCTGTCTGCTACTCTCAGCCCAAAACTAGCCTTTGCTGGGACACACAACACACATTCTCTCTCTCTCTCTCTCTCTCTCTCTCTCTCTCTCTTCTCTCTCTCTCTCTCTCTCTCTCTCTCTCTCTGGCCTTCGGTGTCTACAGACACAGGGGACACAGGTGGGTCTGCATGGTAACCAGCACAGTGCCAGACGTTGCGTTGGCCGGGGTAGTACAGCGGTCTCAGCCCCGGCTGCCTGCTGGAATCCCCAGGGAAGCCTTCATAGCCATCAGCGCCCAGGCCACCCCGAGCATCTGATTCAGTTGGTCCATGTTGGGCCGGCTTTGCTATGTTTTCGAAGCTCCCCAGGTGACGCCGGTGTGTAGCTGGGGCTAAGGACACCTGTTAGAGGGTGTGCAACCTGCCAGGACATGAGGCAAAGAACTGGGAGAAGAGAGGCATGCGAGGAAGCTGGGCCTTTGGCCATTCACGGGCGCCCGGTCACTCCAGCCACAGCTCCTCCCGGCTGTCCACATGGGAAGAACTGAAAACGGTCCCCCTCTGGGATTGTTGGGCCAGCTCCAGAAGTCCAGGGCAGCCCTGTACCCACTAGGCCTGGGTGGTCTGGCCGCCACCAGCCCCTGGAGCCTGAGACCCTGAAGTTGTAAACCGGTGAATGAACACTGCAGAGGCCACTTGCAGTGGTAACGTTTGGGTGGTGAAAGTGACATAACCCGATTGACATTACCCAGTCGATGTAACCTACGGGCTGTGAAAGTACCCTTTAGAATGAGTCGAAAAGTGTCCCTCACCTGAGGCCTGGTGCAGGCTGGGCCTCGCAGGTGATGTCTTGGTGAGGGGTCTGGGAACAGAGCTACATAAAGGCCAATGGGTGTGGCTTTATGATTTAGCCTGGGAGGAAGGTGACTGTCTTCAGGAGCCTTTGGGGAGGTGTTACCCTTCATAACTAGATAGTCCCCAACAGTAGGGAGCCTGTTGTCGTATAAGCCACTCGCGTTGTTCACACAGGCACACTCCGATTGGGGTAAAGGTGGTCTAGGATTTTGCCAGACCAGCTGGAAGGTGGACTGTGAGTCAGCTGAGAGACAAGGCAAGGGAGGGGAGGGGGTGCAGCACCCATCCCCTGGGCTTAGACTGGCCAATGTGGGACGCTGCTCATGGCAGCCACGGATTGCACCTAGGGCCAGTGTGCTAGCCTGTGCTCCTTGCCCCATCACATCCCCACGGACAGGTGTGCAAGGACTGTCCGTGACAGCAAGACACAAGCATTTGGGGTCCATCTTTCAGTAATGTCTGAGCCCCCACTCCTGGGACAAAAACAGACGTGTCCCAGAGAGCATTCGAAAGCCCAGTCTTGTTTTGTCTGGGTAGTAGGCCGCTGTCTTGTCCCCTCCTCACCCTGGGGACTTGGGCCAGTCGGTTATGAAGGTGAGTGAGGTCACCGTACCGGCGGTCCCTGTTTGACACCTGTTGATGACAGATGGTGTCAGTTGGGTACCTGCTGGGGCAGGTGGGTGTGGACACTCCCAGGCAGACAGCCCTCCAGCCCCCCTGCCTGTCTCTAACACAGGCTGCTCCTCTGTGCACACAGATACATCATTTGGAACGCCACCCGGATACGGCAGTGCCACGGACCGGGCCGAGGAGCAGCGCCGACACCAGGAGGGGCTGCCCTACATCGATGACTCTCCCTCCTCCTCGCCCACCTCGGCAGCAAGGCAGGGGCAGCCGGGATGCACTGGCCTCCGGAGCTCTGGAGTCTACGAAAGCAGTGAGTCCCAGGGCAGGAGGCCCGGTGTGAGATGGGGCTTGGGCACAGCTCCAGGGCACAGCTGTCCTTGTCACGGAGGCTTCCTAAAGCACAGCCACTCGCTCAGAGACAAGGAGCAAGAGCTGATGGAGCATCCCAGGTTGGATGTCAGGTCACTAAAGCGCCTTCCTTATCCCTTCATCTGGGGCACGGGGACCACCTGCTGGATATGTTGACTAGGCGGATCATGGACTCTGTCAGCCAAGTGTGGAGGAGGCGGGCAGCTCGAGCTGAGGGCCTGTAGGGGTGAGCCCAGCAGTGGTGCCAGGCAGGGGTGACGTCCAGACTCCCGTCCCTGCACGCCACACGGTGCACTTGCTCACTTTTACCTACGCGGGTGCTGATAGTGACTCCGTCCATTTGACCAGGGTCTTTCATCAACAATCCTGCCGTCACTTCCACTTTGCTGTGTAGACCTGAGGCCCCGCGGTCACGTGGTGAGAGTCTTTTCGCTGCAGTTGCTTCTCTTGGCCGGCGCCTCTGAGAAGCTGCAAGACGGCTGCTTACCTATGCTTTCGTGATTTCTAAAGAACTTGGTGTTGGGCATCCTCCTCATTTCGAAGCATGAGGATGGGAGGAGAAGCCAGTTTGTAACACACACCTGCCCCGTGCGGCTTCTTATCCAAAGTCCAGTCTCACCGTTTTACAGATTAGGAAACCGAGGTTCATAGAGATGGAGTAACTTGCTCAAGACCACACAGCTGCCAGATTTGAAGCCTTTCCCATTCCTCACTTGACACTTTCAACTTCCCTGCCTTTTTGGTGCACTTTTTTCTTCCTGCTCTGGGAGCGCGGTTTGGTATACTCAGGGGTCCTTAGGGCCCTGCGTAAGTAGGGGGAGTCCTGAATTTGGATTGGGTCCTCCCTGTCCATCCGTTGTCCCTGAGGGCTGCCTTTACCTGGCAGGATCTCACTCTACCTACCTTCAGGCCCCTTGAGGAGATGGATCTGCCCTCCCGATGCCCCAGCCCTGAGCACGTGGCCAGCCATCCCCAGACTTTTGCCCTCAGACCCTTGTCTACGCTGACTTGGAGATGCTGGGAAGAGCAGGTTCTGTGAAGGCTGTTTCCATGACTACCGCCCCTCTCCCCTGGGAGGGCGAAGCTGGCACCACAGACCCAAAGAAGCAAGGCAGTGTTGTAGGCACTCCTGGGAGGCTGGGGCCAGAGCTGCCAGCCATTGAGTGACTTTTCTTCAGCAGCGTCAGGGAAAGGGATAAGGGTCCGGGCATCACCACCAGCTGCCAGGTCAGCATGGTCATGCGTTCCTGGGTCCTCGAGCATCGCACCCGCTCATTTATCGGGGGCACATCAAGGCTTAGAGAAGGGAGCCGACTTTGTGGAGCGGCAGCCCCTGCCCCACCAGGCTCCACGCTTTGTGCCATGCTGCGTAACTTCGTAACAGTGACCGACTGGGCCCTGTCCCTGGGGTAATGGCAAGGGGCAGGCCCAGAGACTTGGGCTCAGCAAGGAGGAGCAGATGCGACCCCAGCCCACACATGCTCATAGTCAGGAACCCCTTAGCCAGTGGTGGAGCTGACGGGCCCTCCAGCCAGGGGTCTCCCATGGCCATGTGGCCCAGAAAGCACGTGGGCTCAGGTGCAACTGCTGCTGTTCTGCAGACGTGGCTGTTACCTCGTGCTGACTCAGCAGGTGGTTGGCAGGGCCCACAGACGCTCTGGGGTTTTTTGTAGTTTTTTTCTGTTTTGTTTTCGGGAGGAAACCAAAAGTAAATGCACATATTCAATTGATCACCCCTGCTCAGAGATCACTTTTGAAGACCAACAGGCCTGCTTTATAACTTAGCTGCTGGCCATCTCCACACTCAGTGTATCTGGTCAGTGTCTGTGGAACAGAACTGATAACTCTGACTTGTGCTTTTATCTGGGCAACCACAAGTTCATTCACTTTCATGATTCACTTGTCGGCGCTTTGACCTTTCGGGGGCCCTGGTGAGTCTCTGTACCAGGTGTGGACAGATAAACGTTGCCTATGTCCCATGGCTTAGCTCTGCGTGACACTTTGCTCTGGAGCCCCCTGAATTAAATGGGGACGTTGTTGCCCTCACCTGTCTTCTCCGCTAAGTTGGGGAAACGAGGTGTTTGGTGCCAGCCCAGCCTGTTCCCTTCTACCCCAAGAGCCCGCTGAATTGTTTTATCAGGTGGTCGGCCCAGGAATTGTCCCTCCTGCCCTGCATGCTTGGGCCTCTCTTTGAAGGACTGGGCTACGGGAACCCCCAGCCCCTGCCCTCTCCTGGCTGGGCTCCAGGACAATGTCCAGCCCTGCTCTTAATGAAAACACAGCTCCTGTCCAAAGATGAAGAGAAACTCCTTTGTCCAGCAACTGTGTTGGCTACAAACTCATACCTGGGAGCGGCCTGCTCCTCATGGCTGGGCTTTTGCACCCTGATCACCCTCGCTCCCCCAGATCGGGGTTGGGGGCGAGAGGGGCTCCTCAGGCTTTCACCGCTGCTCACAGGCTGCAGCTCTGTTCCAGCTCTGGCCCTCGGCTCTCCTTGTGGGCCTGGCAGCTGTCTGATAGATGGGAGTTCTGGCCACCTGGGGCCCTCGCTCAGCCCTTCCTACCTGTCATCATGCCCAGTTCATTTTTATCTGCTCTTCCAGCATCAAGGTGTGCGTTGCTGGCTCTCTCCCTTGTCTCCGCCCCCTGCCCCCTCCCAGGCAGCAGCAGGAGGCCTTCCTTTTAGGCTTGCTGCTTCCTTTCTTAGTTGTCCTTTTCCCCTGGCTTCCTCCCACCGAGGTGTTCCTGCCCTCATGGCCCTGACTGGATTCACGTGCCCTTTCCAGAACTGGCACGTGTGCAAGGGGCAGGCTATAAATCGCCCAGGTCCTGGCCCTGCTCTCTGCGCTCATCGGCTGGGCTCTCTCTCCTACCCCCTCTTCTGTGGCATGGAGTTGGCTGGTGTCCGGGCCGTGCCTGTCTGACACCACCAGCACCGTTTGAGGATTAAGGAGAAGCGTCTCAGTCTAAGGAGAGGTCCCGTGTCCCCTGTCTCCTCCCCAGCCCAGTCTCCGGCCCGATGTTCCTGGAGCTGGCCGCGCCCTTCAGAGCAGGGAGAGCTGGCCTCTGTGCCATCCCGCTGTGCTTTTTCCTCTCAGCTTTCCAAACTGCGTGGGTGGAAATGAGGCACAGTGCTGCCACCCACCCAATGAGCATGAGCCTCTCATGCTGGGTGGGGCTTTCACGGCTCCGCTCGGCCCCCTCTCCCCACGTTCACAGTAGCAGGATTGTTCCTCAGGCCACACAGGGCTGGGTGTGTGGCTGCTGCCGCCTGCACCTTCACCTCTTCCGGCACGTGCAGGGGCAGCTGAGAGCTGCTTCCCCAGGCTCTGCCCCGTTCACGATGTGGCCTTGACTGACAGGCTGGGATGGGAGGAGGCATCAGGGTCCCCCGCCCTGCCCGGCTGTGCACCCCGTGCAGCAGACCTGCTGAACTCCAGTAGCACTTCGGGCCGTGGAGCAGGCTGCACTGACAGTCCTGGATCCTGGGACCTACTTGTCGCACAGACGGGGGTTCCAGAAGGATACGGCCCAAACTGGGCCTAGCATGTTCTAGATCCACTCGTTGATTTGTGAGCTCAGTGAATCTTCATCAAGCACTAACGTGTTCCAGACACTGTGCTGACACAAGGACTTTCGCCATCAGGCACAGCGTGTCCTGGAGACTCTACCTGTAGAGCCACCGCCCAGTGTGCCTAGGGAGGCTGCCGTCTGTGGTGAACTTTTCCCGAAGTGGCCGTCAGCCAAGATCTTGATGGCTGGCCCCATTACAAGCACATGTGTGTGTGTGTGCACACTTAGAAGATTCCCAGAGCAAAGTGGTGGTCCAGGACGGCTCTTTAGATATTCCCAGTGGGCAGTGTGGATGTGATATAAGCCCAGGGACACAGAAAGCAGAAGTCAGTGGGACACAGGGATTGAGCCTCTTTTCCCCAGTGTACACTCAGGGCAAAAGGGGCTCATTAGGCAGGCTTGCTCTGAGGCCCTGTCCCCAACTCCTGGCCCTGGGCACTTTCTGCTGGGCCGGCATCTATACCATGAAGTGCTTTCTTCTCACTGGGCCAGGAAAGTAGAAAGGGACCCGAGGATTGGGGGCACAGAGGAGTCACACTGCTGGTCCTGATTCCAGACTCTGTGGTGATACCATGAGGCACAAGGTAGTCTCAGTCAAGTTTTTTTTTTGGAAACCAGCATTTCTCACCTGGGGGCATTTTTCATTGCCTGTAGCATCAACAGAGATTTATTTCTCATGGTTCTGGAGTCTGGAAGTCCAAGATCAAGGTGCTGGCAGGTCGATTTCTCCTGAGGCCTCTCTCCCTGGCTTAGAGGTGGCTCTCTTTTTCCTGCATCTGCCCCTTGTGTGTGTCAGCATCCTAACCTCCTCTTTAAAAAAAAAATTAAGGTATTGATTGACATGTAACATTAGTTTCAGACGTGTCACATAATGATTCGATATATGTTTATTTTACAAAGTGATCATTGCAGTGTCTAGTTAACATCCGTCACCTCACGTAGTAAAAAATTTTTCATCTCGTGATGCAAACTTTTAAGATCTCTCTTACCAACTTTCAGATATATAGTACAGTCACCATGTCGTACATCACATCCCCAGGGCTGGCGTATTTTATAACTGGAAGTTTGTACCTTTGACCATTCATCTCCTCTTCTTATTAGGACACCGGTTGTATTGGATTAGAGCCCACCCTAATGACTTCATTTTAACTTGATTACTTCTAATTACTTCTTTAAAGACCTTACCTCCAAATGCAGCCACCCTCTGAGGCCCTGGGGGACACACCGCAGCCCATGACGTTATCACAGCCAGGACTGGAATGTGTTTTTCCAGCTGTGTGGACTCTGCCCGCTACATCAGCATCCAGTGACATGTCAGCTCTGTTGTTTAGAGAAAGAGGCAGTAGAGCTTCACCCAACATTTAGTAGGGGTGTTGACAGGAGTAGGGGACCTTACCTTAGCACACCAGTAAGTGGGTCCCTGCCAACAGAATCAGAAGAGCAGGCTCAAGGGACAAAGGCGCTGAGCCCAGGGAACCAAGTTCCCCTTGGGCAGGTGGAAGCAGCTTCCAGCTTCACCAGTGTGGAAGGAGGGAGTAGTGCCCCACACTTCAGTTCAAGGGTCAGGTGACAACAGCAGAGAATCCTGGGGAGGAGTGGCAAGGGAAAGGAGCCGGGGCCGTTATGCATTGGGCCCCGATGCCCCTTGGCTCAGCCTCTCTGGGGCCACCACTCTTTGGTCGCTGGTAGAAGGTGTGGAGGGAAGCCTTGCTCAGCCTACTAAGCTCCAAACTTCCCAATATCAAAACCGAGGGTGGCCTTTGGTTTTGCTGGAATTTACAATGACCACAAGTGAGTGGCTGGCATGCTGGAGTTCCTGTGACTCGCTCTGATTCCACCTGGAGCATTCTTGGAGGCTTGTCCTCAGGTTGACGAGCTGGCCTTCCTCTCCGAGACAGGCCACCTCAGGCATCATCTCTCAGGTCTGACTTTTGTCTGTTTCTCCTGCAGAGTGAGCTGGACCTGGAAAAGGGCTTGGAGATGAGAAAATGGGTCCTGTCTGGAATCCTGGCCAGTGAGGAGACCTACCTGAGCCACCTAGAGGCGCTGCTGCTGGTAAGGAGGGTACAGGGGCTGCGTGGGGCAGGGCAGGGACACAGGGAACTCAGCTTACATGGCCCAGGTCAGCTGCTAGAGCCTGGGAATACCCACTGTCCTTTGTGTCATTGAGATACCTTGGGAGGTGTCAGGGGGTCAGAAAAATTAAATTTTAATTTGTAATAGAATTTATCAATATACCCACATCACATAACCGTGATTTTCTATGATCATACCATGCACCTGAAAAATGGCGCGCCCTTTCACCTGTGCCACTTCACCTGTTGTTGCCTGTGCCACCTCGACCTGTCACCTGTGCTGCCTCACCTGTGCCCTCTTCCAGCCCATGAAGCCTTTGAAGGCTGCCGCCACCACCTCGCAGCCAGTGCTGACGAGCCAGCAGATCGAGACCATTTTCTTCAAAGTGCCTGAGCTCTACGAGATCCACAAGGAGTTCTACGACGGGCTCTTCCCCCGCGTGCAGCAGTGGGGCCACCAGCAGCGAGTGGGCGACCTCTTTCAGAAGCTGGTGAGTGACACGGAGCAGCGGCCCAGCAGCCTCCCGCACTGTGGGGCTGGCCGGCCGGGGGCCAGCCCTCTCCAGAGACCTGCGGTGGTGTGCACTGCTGAGGGCTCTTGGGACGCCAAGGTGACAGGCTGGGGTGTGTCTGCTTCAGATGCCAGAGGTCAAGTGATAAGGAGGGGGCTCTGCCACAGCACCCACACTGGACCCCGGCACGAGACCCACCCCTGGTGTCATCGCTGGGTCCTTCCTGCCTCTGCTCAGTCTTGCTCAAGGTTCCTGGTCCCCAGGCTGGTACAGCTGCCCGCTGAGGATCCATTTGGACCAAAGAGATGCTCCTGCCCAGGGGAGCAGGGCTCAGACACGGGGCCGAGGAGGCGGGTGGGCAGAGCCTGGAGGGGCGAGCACAGGTGGGAACAGAGCAGGCGGTTATTATAGTTTGTTTCATTTTGCAGTTCTCTGAATTAAAGGTCCTTGAATTACGTGGAGACTTTTTTTTAAAGTGCTGCAGGGAGGGGAAACGTAGTCAAAGTAGTGGGAAAGAAAAGTGGTCTTCAGTGGCCCCTGGCAGCTCCTTTCAGGTCCTAAAGGCAATAGTCGATGCCTCTGTAAGCGGAGGCGGGTGGGCGGAGTACAATTCGGATGTAAAAGGCCGGCAGCTGCCCAGCGAAGAGGTCACCTGTCTTGGGAGAGTCGCTTGAAGGCGTCTGCAAGCCTGTGTGATGGGGATTCTATCTCTGAGGACCCCTAATCCTGATTCCAGAGTTACCCGGGCCTCCTGTGCACACGCACTCTACCTGGGAAACCAGTTCTCCAGGGGTAGGGGGTGGCCCGTGTCACCACACACCCTCTGAAAGTACAGAGCATGACATTTACTGTAAAACTGGGGCCCCAGCCCTCCTGGGCCCCCAGACACCCAGCAGGCCTGACCCTGGCCTCACCTTGGCTCACGCTTGGGCTCCAGCATTCCTCTCCAAGGTGTGGCTTTCCTGTTGGCACCCCCACCTCCCCCACTCCGCCCTCAGCTACAACACACAGGAGCAAAGATTCAGAGCACGCACGAAATGCCTCTCGCTGTCAGGACCCCTTTCCCCATGGCCAGAGAGCAGGAGGTTGTATTTTGATGCAGGGCCCCCCCATCCTTGGAAGTACCCCTTTTTCTGGGTGATGTGTCAGCAGGTTTGAAGCCAGTGGATGTGACTCAGCCTGAGTTCCTCCTAAGACGCAGAATCGTGTTGTCAGGAAGAAACCCACAACCAGCACTCTGCTACCCAAAGAACATTCCGAAACACTCAGAAACTGAAAAAAAAAAAAATTTAATAGTCCGATGAATGCCAGAATTTGGAATGTTTTTTCTGGTTTCCCCGGTGTCCTTGAGCTACCTTTGTGCGTCGGATAGGGCAGCAGGAAGACTGGGAAGAGCAGAGGGGCTGCGGGGGGAGGTCGTTCTCCAGTAACTGCATGCTGAGTGTTCACTCATGTGAGTGCCTCTCGGGGCCGGGTGCTGGCGTCTCCCCAAGGACAGACACAGTCCCTGTCCTGGCCCTTTCAGACCAGCACAGTGAGGTCAGCGCAGCGCCACTCCGTCCGGCTCTCTAGCTGTGAGAGTCTGAGGCCCGAAAGGGACCGCGCTTTGACTCCACTTCTATGGGACTGCCCCGTTAACTGCCACCACTCAGCGTTGCTCTTCCTGCCTGAAATTTTATCTCAGCTCACTTTTTCGTTTTTCTACTCCTTTCAAACTTCCAGAAGAGTTGCAGTAGTAGAAAGAACTCCCCATGTGCCAGATACACCATTATCACCTTTTGCTCCATTCGCTATATAATCTTTATCCTTTTCTCTGTGTTGTACATGCACGATGAATAGTTGGATTCAAATGTCTGCCATTTTACCCCTAACTACCTCATCGTGTATTTGCTGAGAACAAGAACATGCTCCTTTGTAACCCATACATAGTACAATCATCAAATGGAGGAAGTTTCACACTGATGTGATACTATTATTTAATATGCAGGCCATATGCAAATTGCTTTCGTTAGCCTTTGTGTTATTTATAGCCATTTTCATTCTGATTCAGCATTCAGTCCTGGGTCACAAGGTGTACCTTGCTCTCAGGTCTCTTTAGCTTTCTTTGATCTGTACCATTTCCTTGGCCTTTGCTTGTCTTCCGTGACCTTGACATTTTTGGAAAGGTAGAGGTCACTTTGGGTCTCAGGAATAGAGATCCAAGTTCTGAGTTAATGGCAAAACTAACTGAATAAATAATAGCACGGTATCCTCCTCAGTGCGTCATACCTGGAGACATGTGATCCCTGTTGTCCCATTATTAATGCAGCTCGCTTTTTGATCAGCTAAAACTGGGAATGAATTGCCTGGAACTTCTCAAAAGCCACGTGGAAGACGCTCCTTGGGAGAGGGATGGGAGAGGGAATGAAAGGGGTTCTCTCCGTGCTGGTTTGCCAGCATTGCCACCATCTGGGGGTGACTCAAACAACAGAAATCCATTTTCTCACAGCTCCAGAGGCTGGAAGTCCAAGATCAAGGTGTTGTCAGCGGGGCTGGTTTCTCCTGAGGCCTCTTTCCTTGACTCAGAAATGACCGTGATCTCCCTGTGTCTTCACAGGGTCACTCTCCGCCTGTCTGTGTCCTATCTCCTCTTATAAGACACCAGCTCTATTGGATTAGGTCCCATCTAAGAGCCTCATTTTGACCTAATCACCTCTTTAGGCCTGATCTCCAAACACAGTCACGTTCTGAGGTGCTGGAGGTTAGGGCTTCCACGCATGAATTTTGAGGAGACAAAATTTAGTAGTAACATTTCCTCAGGGCTTGGCCGAACCGTCGTCACCTCTTCAGAGAGGCCATCCCAGCCACGTTACCTAAAGCAGCCCCATCACCTTCATCCTCTGGGCTGCTTTCAGCCATCTGCCGTATTACGTGTCTGTTCACGTGTTTTTTGTGTGTCTCTCTTGTCTCCTTACCGCGCTGTGTCAGAGCGATTCTAGGCCGTGGTGCCCGTGCCTGAAGCAGGGCCTCGTTTTGGTAGGAGGTGCCGGTGACTGGCAGAGGAGGGAGAGAAGGAGGGCTCTGGGTCTGACCATGGTACCACAGGTGAAAAACCTGGCCTTCGGGGATGCAGCAGCTGGTCTGGGGTGATCAGTGTGGTGGGGACTGAGCAGGGCCTCTTCTAGCTGCCGCATTTCCTTGTGCGCCCCCAGGCCCTTCATGAACCCCCACAGGGAGTGATACCAGAAGTCCAGACAGTGCCAAGGGCGCCTGGCTTACGCAGTGTCTGGGATTGTCATCTGAAGAAACATAAAATTCAATATAAATGCAAATGTGTATAGAAATAAAATTTAGGTTCAACACAGAACAAACACCAGGATCAGTGAAAGCCTGAGGCTTCCAGCTCCTGGTTGGCTGCACGGGGAGGCCCGCTGGGTCATGGGATTTGCCCTTACCTTCCCCAGGCTTGGGTTTTCTGGTGCAAGGTGAAGGCCGGTTTCCCCTAGCTGCCTCTGAAGGTGACCCGGGGCCCAGAGATGTTGGTAGCGGCACACACACTCCTCCCCGTGGAAGCTGTCACTGAACTGAGTGTCTGAGCAAGAGGCTATGAGAGGAAGCCCTCTATTCATGCTTTTGGTTTGACAGAGGACAAACACAATGCCCTCGCCTTGTTGCTGGCCGCCAGCAGGTCTCCCACCTGGCCTGGTGTACAGGGTGACACTTGGGCCGCCTAACTAGGTCTCATCCAGACTCACGTAGGGGCAGCAGGAGCTCCTTCTTCTCCAAGGGCAGCTAGGTTGCATGTTCCTTATTTGTCTGAAGGGATCAGACGAGAGCAGAGCTCTGTCGCCACCAGAGGCCTGGAGGGCCAACCTCATCTACCTTGGTCTCCTACTGCTAGAATGAAAAGCTATTGTTCCATCCCGCCTACCTAGAGACACGTCCCTGCATTCACTGACAACCGTGAACTTTAGCTGCTGCTAGTGGCACCATTTAAATGAGGGGGGTGGGAGGAATAGGCAGCTGTGGACGGGAACCATTACCTGCCTGGGATTGTGAGTCACTTCTCATCGTGTCGCTGTGTGCTCAGTGCGTGGGGAGGGGAGGAAGGTGGGAGGCAACCGCGCGGCAGAGCTGAGGTGTCTGTGGCTCTGCACTTGGTGCTGCACCTGGGGTTTCTGCAGCGCTGTGCACAGCAGCGTGCTTCTCAGAAAGATGGGGAACAACAGCATCTGTTCTGCACCTGTCTCACACCTGTCCGGTACCTGTCTCACACCTGTCCCGCACTCTCATCCTTTCTCCTTGCAGGCCAGCCAGCTGGGTGTTTACCGGGCCTTTGTGGACAACTATGGAGTTGCCATGGAAACAGCAGAGAAGTGCTGTCAGGCCAATGCTCAGTTTGCAGAAATCTCTGAGGTATGCATGATGCCACTCAGCAAGGTGCACCTTCCACCTCGCTCCTGCAGGCAAGCCGTGGGCTGGTTGTGGGTACCCCTGACCCAGGAGAACAAGATGCAGCAAACTGCAGTTCGGTTGTAAGCCTCAGCCCTGTTTCCAGATGCCTCTGGGTTGGCACCATCGCCCTGTGCAGGGACACTCTTGTGAACAGACAAGGAGCAGCCAAGGAGACCTGCCTCCCCAGGGCCAGGGTCTGATGCTAGGGCTCCGCTGGGTCCCCTGCATAGATGCTCTCTTGCACCATCTGTGTGCAGTGAAGTCTATCCTCAGTTCTGTGCAGTAACAGAGGTCTGAACACAAGAGTGCTGAGGCCATCTTTGTGCCTTGTCACTGGAGAGGAGGAGGGGAAGTGTCATGCTCTGTTCCTCCTCTAGCCTGCCAGCAGCCTTGAAAGCTGAGGACGCTGAGCCTCTCGCCCAGGGGAACGGGGCTGGTGTTGCCACGCTCTGTAAACCCACGTGGGAGGAAAGCTCCAGGCCGCAGGAGGACCAAAACCTCCCTGGAGTGTTATTTAGCGTAGGGGCCTCGAAAGAGCCTCTCAGATACAGAGAGGATGAGCAGGCCGCATGGAGCCTGTGGCCCCACCAAGACCAGAGCCCACAGCACTCTCCCTGCCTTTCCCCATCCTGTTTCTGCTCCCATGGCAGTTGGGTGACATTTTACTCTTCCTGGGCTTATAGTCACCTTTGCCTTTTGATGTCTCTGACTCCTCAGAACTCCGACTTATCCTCCCCCTCCAAACAAGGATTCTAGGTGGAAAGACGTCAGGGTGAGACAGGCAGCCTCAGAAAGAGAATTGGAAACTAGAAATAGGGAATGAGTCGAAGCTCTTGCTGGGAGGTAATCACACCTCAACTATCACACCTGGTTTTTTCCCAGGGGCTTAGTGTCGTTTTTATGATTTATCAGGGGAGGTGAGGTATTTTAGGTCCTGGCACTTATCATTTCCTGTGGTGATAACACATGCCACGTGTTCCTCCATAGCCCATGGGGTACCCGACTCCCCGCCTAGTGCTGCTGGTAACAGGCTGCACGCACCCACAGCTCCAGGCTGGCTCCAGACGTCCCTCCCCAGCGGCCCTGGTTTGCCTGGTGCATTCAGTCCATTTCTTCCCTTAGCTCATTCAGTTAGCCACCCCCACACTCCTAACATCTGGAATGTTGGCACAGAATCTCAAGTAACCTTGACAAATTAGAAACATAATTCTCTAAGGGCAGGCTGCCTTTTAAATGGGGCCAAGTTGAAGTCCACCCAGACAGGTTGCTACAGAGGAGGGAGGAAGCAACATTGAGACCACCCCACGGGGGTCACGTGGTTTCACTGACCGCTGACCACGCACGAGGCTAAGGTGCAGGCAGTCGGGTAGCATCTCGGGTCCAGCCAACAGCCAGCCTTCTGTGACGCTTATAGTACGGGGCAGCATCCGCTTTGGTTCCCCACCCACATTTCAAAGAAGCCCCAGAGAAATGGGAGCCACCCAGTGAGCAAAAGAAACCCAAAGGAAGTGGAAGCAGTGGCCAAGGCGAGGTTTTGGGGGCTGCATTCAGAGAGAGGGGATGTCAAGGAGTGGGGCCTGGATGATAGCCTCCAAGGACAGGGATGGGTGGAGCGGTGGCCTTCATCTGCTCCCCGGGCCAGTCCTGAGAAATGGGCGTGTGGCAGTGTCCCGTTAGCCCTGAGCTGTGTTCCAGGAAACGCTAGCCTCCCAGACGATGGATGATACGGGCGACGTGGAAAGGCCTGCTAAAAGTCAAGTAGGTTTGGGAAAGGTGGGGTTAAACCAGATTCGTAAGGACTCTGCCGTTCTCACGTGCAATGCGCTGTCCAGGGGCGCGCGGCGTGTGGGCCGCTTCCCGGGCTCACGTGAGCGCGGCACCTGCTTCTGCAGTCTCGCACCCCCTCACACCCTTGGCAGCGGCTGAGGCACACGAATGGAGGAATGATCACCGTGAGGGGCGTTAAACTCTCAGGAAAGGTACCAAAGTGCACTGTGGGTTTGGCCCCAGCGAGCTGAAGAAGACTGTTGTTTTTAGTCTTGAGAGGTTCCTGGGCCAGAAGTTTGGAAAGCAATCTCTGAGCCCCCTCCTTTTGCTGTGCGGTGTTTTTTGTTCAGAAGCCTAGTACCGGGATATAACCACAGTTGCTTTCCAGAGACGATGGCAGGCACGCAGGGATCTGCTCTCCTCATTTCTCTGGATACCTTGAACCAAATCAGTGCTGTCTTTAATGCAGTTGTATCAAGTATGACCTACCCACTTCAAAACCACCGCTCTCCTCCCCGAAATCTCAGCACCTCCTTTGTTAGCAAGTACGTTTGCTAAGTCGGGAGAGGGTTCTCTATGGCATAAGTTCTCAACCAGGGGAGATGTTGTCCCCAAGAGACATTTTGCAGTGCCTGGGAACTTTTTTGATTGTCACAGCAGGAGGAGTGAGGGGGGTGCTATTGCACCCATAAGTAGAGGCCAGGATGCTGCTTAACATCCCATGGTGCACAGGACAGGTCCCCAAAATGTGAGAATTTCTGGCCACAGTCTCATCAGTGCCAAGATCGAGGAACTGTCCCAGGTGGACCACAGCTCACCCTGTTTTTCGTGCTGTGGCCCAGGACACACCCCCCAACGCTTGCTGCATCTGGGGTTCTTGGCTATGAGAGCAGGGTGAGATTTCTGCTGAAGTTTCCTGACGGTGGAACTTGCGGCCACATCCAAGTCGCTTCAGTTGTCCCATGTGGAAATGTTCTTTGTTGTTGCAGAACCTGAGAGCCAGAAGCAACAAGGATGCCAAAGACCAGACGACCAAGAACTCTTTGGAAAGTGAGTTCTCTGTGCCGAGGCCCCTTCACGCTCCTATGGGGAAGGCAGGCCTCTGCATGTGGACGAGGCATTTGCTGGACAAGCCAACACGGTGCCCGTCTGGGTCACCCTCTGGCACCTTTGCTGCTCCAGACTTCTGATAGTGGTAGCAAGGAGCAGGAGAGAGCAGCACTGGGCATGGCAGGGTAGAGAAAGATGAGGTCAGGGCCAGCTTGCCACCAGTAGTCACAACCAGGAAGAATGGTAGCTGTTGGCATACGCCCACAGACCAGGCACTGCCAGGCACTAAAAGTGTCATTGTGTTGTTCCCAACAACCCTGTAAGGAGGACAACATTTCCCCTCCTTTTCAGCTGACGAAACAGGTTGGGAATGAACGTAACCCACGTAAAATGCAGGTTCGTTCCTATGTAGCTGGGCAGAGGGTGACGCCAGAGCTCCCAAGCCTGTGTGTTCGGCTTCCTCCTCTCTGGGTCAAAGGTGGGATCAGGAACAGTAGGTCACTCCTCACTTCCAGTTGTTTGGCCAGTGGGAAGGTTTCACTCCCAGAGTCTGGCAGACATTGCTCTGGTGCCTAGAGTTTCACCACTGTGAGCCTCAGTTTTCCCATCTATGAAGTGGGGATAACAACACATGTCCTATACTAGTTGTGGGAGTCACATGAGGAGGTGCTCCTGACGATGCATGTCAGAGCACAGCTAAGCCTCTGTGCCCACAGTGGATCAGGCGCACCCCAGAGAAGCGGGACACCTGAGGCTGGCTGGGGCTCTAAAAACACCTGTAAAACCGAGCGCTGTGTCAGCCCCTGAGTCGGTTCCTGCTGTTCTCAGAGTCAGGCCTCCACACTGTGCAGGACAGATGTTAAGAGTGGTGTGCAGGTCTCCCTCTCATCCTCAGCAGGGTGCTGGCAGCTCCCCAGCCCGAGGAGGAGGGCCATTCGCTGAGCCCCGTTAGCAGTTGTCACTGCATTAGCCAATGCAGGCTTAGGTTCTGACCAGCAGCTCTGGACTGGGCATTTAATGTCATAGACTGAAAGCTCAAAGCATGTACCCTGGCCTTTCAGGTGCTCGAGGTTTGCTTTGTCACTGAGCCAAGGGTGCTCTGGGTTTGCCCTTGTCATTGGGGAGGTGGGGCTTTGCAGCGGACGTGGAGGTTTAGTCTGCTCCATCTCCCCGAGCCCTTTAGAGCAAGGATGGGCCGGTGGGTGGTCTGGGTCCACGTGTGGCCATCTCTCACCCCACCGATCTCTCTGCAGCCTTGCTCTACAAGCCTGTAGACCGGGTGACACGCAGCACACTGGTCCTGCACGTGAGTCTCCCCTCCCCCGGGACTTCTCACCCTGGGGTTCTTGGCTTCCGCTCTCCTGGGGCCGACATCGGTGTTTGTCAGTTTCACCCACCTACCCCGCTTTTAACACTACACGTCTTCACTGAAGATGCAAAAATGAGGTGCCCCCGCCATCCAGTGGCTTACGGAGGAACAGAGGGAGGAGTGGAGAAGGCTCTCCAGATGTCCTAGGTTCCCTCATAGGTGTGGGCACAGGGAGGGAGCATGCCATCCCACGTGGGAAGGGCCTTGTGGTCACATCACATGAACTGGGCCTCCAAGGTGGTCGGGGTGGGGGTGCAGGCGGTGGGTGCAATCCGGGGCCTTGGGGGTGACCACTGCCTCAGAGGCTGGGGAGGGGGTGTGTGAGGAGGCCCCGCCTCAGCAGGGCTGCTCCTGAAGGCACTGGGGAGTCACTGGAGAGGTTGTCTTCAAACTAAGAAACGAAATGACCAGCAAACAAAAATGACCTAATCCTACTGCCCGGGCGACTCCGTTCACATATTTTGGAGAAAGTCTTACGTGTGGTGGTGGTGGAGGTGGTGGTGGTGGTGGTGGTAATTTACAACCAAGGTAGAAAAGTGTGTGAAGTTTCTATTTCCTTTCCTACTTCCTCCCCGCAAAGGAGCCACCACCACAAGGTGCTTTATACACGCGCCAACACACGTGACCCTCTCTTTTAATTACGCAGAGAGTGTATTCCACACTTGGCTTGTTTTCCCCTTAATAGCGTATCATGGGGATTGTCCTACTTCGGCAGTGTGCAAACAGCTCTGCCTCATTCTATTTTAAGCCGTCCGGTACTCCGTCAAATGGACGTTTCATAATTTCTTACCGTCCTCTGATTAGGAGTTGTCAGACAGAGGGAGGTGAGATCAGATTTGCAGTGAGATAAGGTTGGAGTCTCCAGCAGACAGCTCATTGGAGTCTCAAAGACCCTATATTCCATGTGTCACCACTGTATTAGCCCAGGCCAAGTGTCTTGACAGGAAGAAGCCAGAGCCACCTGGGAGTGGTATGGGATTGGTGTGGGACTGGCCTGGGGCCACTGACATACAAGCCATCCTTTATGCTTATTTCATCTCTCCAGACCTCTCTTTGCACATAGGATCTGGGAGCTAAGGGGATTGTGTTCTTCCGAACCAGGAGCTGTTGACCCTGAGCACGAAGCATGTGCATTCCTAGTAGAGAAATAGTCAATACTCCCATCTTAATTCTCAGGCTCTTATCTAAAAGAGGAGGAGCCGGGGAGGCCAGGTGTTTTCTCCTGACCTTGCACTGACCAGTGGTCCTGGATCAGACCTATTCTGCCCCCTAGGGGCCATGCTGCAATGTCCGGAGATAGTTTTGGTTGTCACAACTGCAGATGAGAAGGTGCTACTGACATCTAGTGGGCAGAGACCAGGGATGCTGCTAGCATCCTACAGTACACGGGACAACCCCCTCATTAAAGAATCATCCAGCCCAGAATGTCGAATGTCGCCAGTGCCGAGGGGAGAAAGCCTGCCCTAGACCCTTGCAGTAGGAGGCCCTGGTGGCGGTGTGCAAACAGTCTGGGCTTGTGGGAGTGTTTAAGACCTGCTTCCGGCGTGGTGCTTGCCCAAGTGCCACCCATGTAGCCCGGGCCCGTTGGGAGAGGTGGCGGCGATGCCCGGGGACCTGGCAGCCCTGCGTGTGACGCCCCGTGTGTGTCTGGGGTTTGTGCACTGCAGTGGGTGCTGGGGCCTCGCTCTCTCTAACGGGAGTCCCCTCACCGCGATGCAGGACTTGCTGAAACACACGCCCTCCAGCCACCCCGACCACCCTCTGCTGCAGGACGCTCTCCGCATCTCGCAGAACTTCCTGTCTGGCATCAACGAGGAGATCACGCCCCGCCGGCAGTCCATGACGGTGAAGAAGGGCGAGGTGAGTGTGGCGGGGTGCTTGGGGTTGGCCCAGCCTGAGCTGGAAGACAAGGAGCCTGTCTCTGGCCCTCAGCAGACTGTTCCTGAACAGTTTGGCCTAACACAGGAAACCCATTGCTTTTTGGGGTTCTTCACCCTGGTGAGACAAAACCCAGTCCTTTATGCAGGGCATTGGGGTGAAGTTTCGGGGATGTGTGCTTCGCTTGGCCTCCTCTGTCGTGGTGGGCTTTGTCCAGGTACCCCTTCTTTTCTCCACACCTTGCCAGCTCAGGGTCCCAGTGAGAAGGAGGATGGCATTTAGTCTGCCCAGACCCACCTAACTCCTCCTGAGTGATAGAAGCATTTCAAAGGAGGAAGAAAGGGAGGCGTGCAGTGTGCAATGAGAATGACTGGAGGGTGCAGCTTCGCTGTCCTCGGCCAGGAAGGTTCTTACTCCTCTTCCCCTCCCCCCACCCCGCCCACTGACAGCCAACACCCGGTTCATCTCTCTGCGCATCCTTGATAAGAGGGTGCAGAACAGGCAGCTCAGAACACACTGACTCAGCCCGCCTGGTGGCCTCCGCTCCTGCTGCCTCTGCCCCTTCCTGGGAGGAGCCCGGCCTGGTGCCAGGCGGGTGCCATCCAGGGCCGGCAACGTGTAGTGAGACAGCACAGGCGTGCCAGTGTCCATCATGAGCATCTTTTGTCAAAAAGGGCGCTAAGGCAAGGGGAGCCAACGCGTGGCCTCTGGGGTCTCACGCAGAGGTGGGAGGCTTCTGGCACAGGCAGGACAAGGGCTGGCAGTGAACCTGGCCGTAGCTGCCCCCGAGAGCCGCTGTCCCCTCTTCTTTGTGGTTCGTGTGCCAGGTGCTTGGTGCTGGGGGCTGACCCGCCCAGCACCCGGGTTTCTTTTCCTCCTCCAACCCTGGGCTGGTAAGCAGGCCGCTGTCAGCCCCATCCTCCCCACACCTCTTTGGGGTGAGAGCCATACCCTCTACCCCACTCTCTGGGCCCTAGGGCCAGGCCAGCACAGGGGTCTGAGGCCAGCACTGCTGCAGACTCACCCACTGGGGGCCTGGAACGTGTGCCCCTCCTCCCTAGACTCATTTTACAGGTGGGAACACGGCCCAGCCACCACGCACGGTGGTGATCCTGGCCGTATGTGTCAGCTCCTTGGCAGGAGGGGGTCCCCAGCACCTCCCAGGGGCTCCACACCCAGATGTCCAATGGCTGGGACCTGGAGGAGGGGGGTTCAGATTTCATTTCCTGGAGCAACAATGGGGCCCTGGTGCGCGCGCACACACACACACACACACACACACACACACACACACACCCCACCCCACCCCCCAGGGACTATAGAAAAAAAGCAAAGTTTTGGCTCCCATGTTAACAGTTCGCCCAGATCTAACCAGAAGTGGGGTTTGCCTCTCCCAGGACTCCCTGTACCGGTCAGGTTGGTGCTGGCTCCCCGTGCCTCGTGGGACACCTGCTCTTTCTGTTTTGCTGACTTTTATGAGAGTGCTGATGTCTGAGAAGCAAGTGTGGGAGTCTCTGCTCCCCTTTGGCTTTTCATATGGTGCTGAGTCTGTCCCACCCCACCTCACCCCACTTCCCATCCCCATTTAGGATCCCCAGAGAGAAATACCTTCACGCCCTTTGGATCCTTGGAGGCAGCTGCCTTAGGGAATTGAGGAAAATCAGATGTTGCCTGGCACTTGGCAATCTGGCCCTTGTCCCTACATCTGTCATCACAGGCCTGCCCTGCTGACCCGTGGTCAGAAGCTCAGGGACACCGAGCAGGAAGTGTGCGGGGGCCAGGCACTTCACGGGGGCAGGGGCTTTTGTCTCTGCCCCTGCCCAGCCCCTAGCCCCAGGTGGCCTTTTCGGCTTCAACAAGAGTAATCACTTGGGTACCTCGACTGCGAAGTCAGGAGGGCCAGTGACCTCTGAAGGGTCATGAGTGTGGCTTGCACACCTTCATCCAGAGCTTTCTGTCTGTCTGGTGCACAGCAAGGGAGGTGGTGGCTAGGCCAGGATGACCGACACATTCAAACCCCTGCCTTCAGGCCATTCCAGGGGCAGATATCACTAATCAGTCATGACTTGTACTTCGAACTGGCTGCAGCCTGAGCATCCTCCTCAGCGTACCAAGCCACTTTGCGGTCCTGATGCAGTAGAAGGGACACCAGATCCGGGTTCAGTCCTGCCCACTGCTTACCAGCGATATTGATTTGGGGACACCCTTTTTTTTTTCTTCTTCACTGAGTGTCTGTACTCTCTGAGAGCAGTGGCTCCGGGCCCACGGCGTCTCCACGAGGTGGTTATGAGGCTGAAAGGATTCCTAACCCCTCTGTGTTAGGGGTGGGGGCGAGCGCCCCCTCATCATCCAGGGGCGAGAGCGGCAGGTGCTTTCTTTCCGAATTGGCAGCTGGGGAGGCCTGAGCTTGGGAAACACCTGTCGTTTCCCACGTGCCCACCTCTAAATTTGGTATGTGATGCAGAATATTAAGTTTCCAAAGGGAGAGAGACACAGTGCTTCTGAGTTCTCATGACGACTCTGTGAGGTCAGAGGTGTTCTCTCATCTTAACAGGTGAGGAAACTGTGGCTCAGAGAGGTTGAGTGACTTACCCATGGTCACACAGCTACTATGTAGCTAAAGCAGGATATGAGGCCAGACGTCCCCTGGCACCTGTGTGCACCACACACATCTGCAGGTGTGTTATGATTTATGATAGTGCCTCCCTGCCTGTGAACCAATAGGAGTGTCCACTGCGTAAAGAGCCACCTGGCTGTAGGTGGTCTTGAGGAGGAGGATGTGCGCCTTTGTGCTCAGCACACTACCTGAATCTTACGCACTGAGCAAAGCCCCATTCCTTGCTTCTCATTCTGGGAGCACGTTGGCAAGGGTGAGGGGCTTCATTTCTAGTTCCCCCTGCAATTTTCTAGGGAAAGGAAAGGTGCCTCCATCGGTCTGGTTATTTGGAGGTGTCCTGTAGTTACTGCTGGCCTCCCAGGAGGTGACCTGTCTCCACCTGCTCAGCCTGGGTAAGTCAGGCTGGGTGCTGTGAAGAAGCCCAGCTGAGCTCTGAGCGGGGTCATCTGCCCTTGAGACAGACAGACACACACACACACACACACACACAGAGACAGAGACAGAGAGACAGAGACACTGTGGCTCCTATAATCTCATCATCATCCTTTTTAGCCAATACCAACTGCTCCAGGCATGTGCTGTTTGAGGAAGAATAACTTTGGGCAGCATTACAGGTGGCTCACTAACTATGAGCTATGGCTGACAGATGCTCTCACCCTACTCAGACGCCCTCCTCAGCCTCCTGGGAACCTGTTGCGACTGAGGGATCCTGCTGGCACATTTTCCTCCCAGGCCCAGGTCCTGTGGGCTGGTAGGCGGGCGCTCATTCATTTAGCTGAGTTAACTTTACACTGCGGGTGATTTTCTTATGGCGCTGCCTGTCTGTCTGCCCCAGGCTCTGCACCATGCACGGCATAGCATTCCCAGCTCAGGCTTAGAAGCAAATGGGACAATCATGTTTGGATGTTTTGTTTCCTAAGAGCTAGCCACGTCTTAGAGCCATTCTCTGGCAGGGATCCCAGAGACCACTTGTGAAAAGTCAGGTTGGCTGAACAGAAGCTGCTGGGGAAATACCACTTGTGCAGGCTGAGGCAAGCGTTGGTAAGGCTCAGGCAAAAGAGAAAGGCAGCCTGTCAGTTGAGGATTAGAGCTGAAGGGTCCAAATCCTATTGGAAACGTTTGAGAGGAGCACTGTGGGGAAGGGGCCATCCAGCTCAGGGGTGAAGACAGAGCCTGGGGTCCCCAGTGCCACCACACATCAGCTTACTCACCTATAGGGTAGGATGGGCCTAGACCACATAAAATCCATAGTTTCAAAGGATGTCCACTACCTAGTGGCCATTAGCTCTGCCTTCCAAGTCCCTCACAAAAAGCTGAAGGAAGTGTCAGCAGGCAGAAGACAAAATAAACAAAAATAACTCGAAGCCCTAAGTTCCGGTCCCCATGGCTAGGCATTTGTCGCTTTATACATATTTGCAGATGGAGCTTGAATGCTTGACTTGTTAGGGCCAGGTTCTGATTCTGCCAAGAGTGTGGGCACGTTACTCACCTGTCTGCCTGTCCTCCGGGAAGTGTCAGAGCTGCTGCCTGGGACAGTTCTTCCAAGTAAGATAAGTGTCATGGAACAGTCTCTCCGGGTCCAGAAAGGGCTCAGCGACTGCTACCACTGTGAATCGGAGGCGTGCTTCCCTCTGGGCCACTTCATGCTCTAACTGCAGCGCCTAGATGGGTCATCTGTGAAGTGTCTCCAGGGCATGGAGGCGAGGCTGTCATGGGAACCTTAGCGCAGAACTTTGCTCTGCAGGGAGGCCAGGCAGCCAACTGCCAGGAGCCTGAGAACAGGCAAGGGGTGGGAAGGGGGATGGGTGGTTTCCCTGACCTGGCTACCTGATGAACCAACGGAGCCCACTGAGTCACCCCCCAGCCAGCGGCGCAGGCCTTGTTCTGGGGCTCAGGGGTGAGGGCTGGCTGCTGGTCTTCTCCGGGGCCAGAACAAGTTGAATCCAGCCCATACCTGGAGCAAAGCTGGACCCACCCTCAGCCGGCGACCAACACCTTCACCTTGACCCTCACCTCGGCCCTCTTCCTTCCCCTCTTCATGGTCCCACCTGGCAGGCCCTGCTGATTTGTTTATCTTTGAATTAGTTTACCTTAGGAACCTTCCTGTCTCCGCCCCACAGACCATGCTCCTGGCTTCCTTACATGTATATTTAGTTTGCTCAGGCTGCTGTAACAAAGGACCATCGACATGGGGACTTAAACAACAGGCGTTCATGTCTCCCAGTTCTGGAGGCGGAAGTCCAAGATCAGAGAGCCAGCACGCTCAGGGTCTGGTGAGGGCCTGCATCCTGGTTTGCAGATGGCTACCCTCTGTGTGTTCACATGGCCTTTCCTCACTGTGTGCACAGGGAAAGACAGATCTCTTTCCTTCTTTTCTTAGAAGGGGACCAATCCCATGATGGCATCCCACCCTCACCACCTCCTTAGCCTAGTCACCCCTCGAAGGCCCCACTTCCAAATACCATGCTGGGGGTTAGGGCTTCAATATATGAATTTGGGGGAACACAAACACTCTTCCCATAACAGGGTACCGTGGGATAGTGACCCAGGTATGGCCCAAGCCCTTCTCCTGCCTGCGTCCCCTGGAGGACGTGATGGGTGGGCTGGACCAGAAGTTGGTGCTGGTTCTGAGGACCTGAGAACAGGGTTGGTGAGCATTTGAGATGGACATCCCCTGGGCAGACACAGGCCTCTTGTTTCTGTACTGGTCCCATATGGGCTGGCAGGGTGTCCCCAGAGGAGCCCAGGTTTCAGAGAGGAGGCCCAAGTGATGGCTGAAGGGTCCAGCAGCCTCTTCAGATACCACTCAGAGGGCAGAGCAGCCCCTCGTGAGGCCTTGCACAGGCTCACGGTTGGACCTCTGTTTACTGCCCCCTTTCTGAACCGCAAAGAAGCGTCCGCCCAGGGTCGGGGCACAGATGGTGCCAGCCCCCACTCCTGACCCCCAGCCTTAACAGTGTGTTCCCCAGGCCTGCAAAGTCCTCGTCTCGCAGGACCACTCCCAGACCTGGGGGGCTTGGGGGATGGATACAGTGTGGCACCCAGCCCCTCCGCCAAGGTTCAGACTCCTTTCGTGGATTTGCCAGTGCCTCAGTTGGGGCCCTGTTATTCTGGGGCTGGGAGGCCCCTCCTGCCCAGGTGCAGAATATTTTCTCTTGAGGCTATAAGACCCCGGGGTGGGGTGGCCTAGGGTCCAGCAGCAAGGCCTGGCCTCTTTGGAGGGAGGGCACCTGTGACGTGATGGGGGAAACTGTGACATACATTGATTCACGGGCACCTCCCACTGCCCTCAGAGATGGGGTGCAGCACAGAATGGGGCTCAGGCCAGGACACTGCAGGGCCGGCAGGGCTGGCTGGAAGTGTCGGGCGCCCGTGACTTCAAGGCTTCTCTTAAAAAGGTGAGGGTTGCACAGGCAGGGGTGTGTGAGGAGGGGCCAGGTGGCCGAGTCCGCCTGTCAGAGCCCAGAGGGGCAGGTGTGCTCCTCACACTCAGTCCTGTGTCCTTTCAACACAGCAGGGCAGTCACGCGGGCTGCCACACGTGCCAGGGTAGTTCGTGGGCAGCCTCGTAGAGGACAAAAGTGACA